>LR750418.1:127326-256514 GCA_902729485.2 Mus minutoides
CTTGGTCTTACAAACTTTATATGCCCCAGTACAGGGGAATGCCAGGGCCAGGAAGTCGGAGTGGGCTGGTGGGGGATCAGGGCGGGGTGAGGGTATAGGGAACTTTCGGGATAGCATTTGAAATGTAAATAAAGAAAATACCTAAAAAAAAAAAAAAAAAAGAAAGAAATTTCACTGAGTAACCTGTGGTTATTCTTTGATGCTGGGGACCAAATCCAGGAGCCCTGTGCTTTCTAGACAAGCATTCTACCACCTAGCCAAATCCCCAACATGTGTGTTCCTTGCTGCTGCTATTGCTAAACACCACTGCTCTGCCTTTAGGTGTCCACAGTGGTAACAAGTGCTAACCACCAGGAGTGACTTCCTGTACAGCTGTCTACACAGAGCACTGACTCACTCTCTTACGACATTTCAGATCAGTGTCAAAGGCGGCTCTAAGGGAGGATTGCCTCAGGAGTTTGCCCTTGTTCCTGACCCCAAACGCCTAAAGCAGTCCACTGATCGTTCCTTGGTCCCTTGGTCCATTCTCTAGACCCTTAAGATATTTTACTGAACCTGCATACCTACGGTGTGAGATCATGATAATCAAAAATGGAGAGTGGTGGTAGTGTTGGGGTGCAAATTCTGGCTTTAACCGTGGGATAATAGGACAGGGAGGGTATAGGACAGAAGACAGCATCCATTCATCAGAATCCTCAGTTTGAAGTGGAGGCAAACCATTCTCAGTGGCAGGTTCTGAAATTCTTTATCTTTTCTTGTTTTAACTTGAGTTTTAAGGAGACTAGAGCTTATGAGTCTGTCTGTCTTATTCTCTCTCTCTCTCTCTCTCTCTCTCTCTCTCTCTCTCTCTCTCACACACACACACACACACACACACACACACAATCAGAAGTAAAACTACTTTTCTCAACTTTTTAATCTGTAAATGGAATACCCTTACATATTAAAATTTTCAGGTGATGAGATCAATGATATTTTTCAGAAATCGTGTAGAACACAACAAGGAAATAGCCATTGTGAGCAAATATGATAGAGCTATGCACCACAGGGCATACCTACCCACAGAAACGATTGCCACCAAATGTCTGATCCTAAGAGAGATTAGGAGTTTGGAACGGCAACACTATAAACAAAGCTCCTGTTTGTTGGATGGACTTTCCTCTCCCCTGTGACATATGCTTGGTTACGATGTCCAACCTGGACTCAGCATGCGGAGACATTAAAAGGGAGTTTTGCTTAAGCCTCTCAAAATAGAGAGGAAACCAGAGCTGGGAGGACCGAACACGCGAGTCTGAGAAACATGCCGGTGCTTTTGCAAGGCTGTTAGCTAACTTAATTGTCATTGTTTGACTCTGTAAGACATTTTGAGTGAAGACGGCTTAGTTATATAGATGAACAAGGAGCTCTGGGCGAGTGAGAAGAGATGGAGGATTCAAGAGGTCATGTCAACATGCTGTGACTGAGAAACACGATGATGAAGAGATGATGAAGAACCGTGCAGGTGCTGTGGAGGTGGAGGGATACAGAGTAGGTCGAGGCGGAAGGTAAAAAGCAAAGGAAAAGTCCACTCCGAGCTCAGGCCTCTCAGGCCCAGCAACTCCTGAGATGGTATTTCATTATCAAACCGTATGCTCAAAATCCAGATCTCTGTGTCCTGTTCTTCCAACACTTATATCCTTCCCAGTTTTAAAGAAAAATTTAAGCAGATATAAAAGGAGTTGAACAACACACTAGAAGATGGAAATATTTTCTATGCTCATGGATTGGAAGAATTAGTATTTTGAAAAATGGCCATTCTACCAAAAGCAATCTACAGATTCAATGTAATCCTTATTAAAATCCTAATGTCAGTCTTTGGGAGGAAAAAAAGTAATATAATTCATATACAAGTTCAAAATATTCCAGATAACCAAATTCAATCGTGAAAAAAAGAACAAGACAAGATATATCATTATACTAGTTTCAAGTGACACTGTGTAGACATAATGACAGAAAGAAATGATACAATATTAGCATAAAAACAGATGTGTAGATCAATGAGGGATAATATACAACCCAGATATGAAGTTCTGGAGCTGTAGCTACCCAAATTTTGATAGAGATACCAAGTTTGTGTATATTGAAGGAAGTATGGCCTCTTTAACACATTTTGCTGAAAGAACTGATTATAGCTGAACTATCTGTAAAAGAAAACTAGATCTCTGTCTCTCACCATGTATAATAGTCAACTCCAATTAAATTAAAGCAATTAATGTGAAGCCAGAAATTTTGTAGCTATCTGAGAAAATACTTAAAAATATAGGTGTGGGGAAGACAGCTATAATCACTTAGGAAATAATGCCAACAGTAAGTGAAATGGGACCCATTGAATACAAAATAATGCTCTGTAGAACCAAAGAAAAATTGATTTTGTGCAGAGACAGCCTACAATGCCAGAGAGAAATCTTTGTTAATTTGATATCTGATAGAGGACTAGCATCTAGAGTACACAAAGTACTCAGAACACTAAGTGATAGTAAATCAATAATCTAATCAATAAATGGGTCAATGAAACGAACACAGTTCTTCAATGATGAAATACAAATGGTTAATGAACGTATGAGAAAAGTTTCAAAATCAGTCTTCTCAGAGATTGGTCAATCAAAACTAAGATGGCACTTCAACTCACCCAGCTCTGAATGGCAGTCCTAACAACAACAACAACAACAACAACAAACAAACAAAACAAAACAAAACAAAAAACCCCAAACTGCCAATGACAAGTCCTGCTGAAGACATAGTCCAAAGCAAACCCTTATTCCATGCTGGTAAGAATGTAGTCTAGCCAGTATGCAAATCAGCATGAAGAGTCATCAAAACTGAAAAACAGGTCTACCATATGACCCACTGTAAGGGACTTAGCATGAAAGACAAATCAACAGATCAGAGAAGTGAGTTCCTAGCCAACTTTATTGCAGCATTGTTCACGGTGGCTAAATTAGGGAGCTACTCTAAGTCTGTGTCAACAGAGGAAGGAATAAACAGGAGGGGGTTTGTATGAGCACTTTCTCAGCCTTCAAGAAAAACAAAGTCATTTCCAGGAAAAAATACTGTTAACTGAAGGTTATTATATTAAGGGAATCCAGTCATTATTAATTTTTCATTTGTGTGTGTTAGATTTTATATAGGTATATAATAGCAAGTATGTACATGTATGTCATGAAAGTAGAAGCAAGACTGTCTAAGATAACAAAAGAGACTGATCAGAGAGGGAAAGAGGGAAGAAGGGGAAGAGAGAACTATGCCCAGTGTACATTACATATTTGCATTAAAATCTCTTTATGAAACCCAGTACCATGTGCAATGAATGTGCATCAATGAAAATACAGTTAACAAATTAGGCATATGTTATTATCATCTTCATGAAATTAATAACCATATTTTTGTGTAAATTGGAATCCAAATAAAGGCCATAAATTAAATTCACATTTATAACTCAAAATATATTTGTGGTTCATGGTTTCTGTCTTTACTTTAAAAGATTAGCAGCAAGTTACCCATCATTAAAATACCAGTTTGGTCAATAAGACAAAAAGGACATCAACAGATTGGGAAAGGATCTTTACCAATCTTAAATTTGATAGGGGACTAATATCCAATATATACAAAGAACTCAAGAAGCTGGACTCCAGAAAATCAAATAACCCTATTAAAAAATGGGGTATAGAGCTAAACAAAGAATTCTCAACTGAGAAGCACCTGAAAAAAATGTTCAACATTGTTAATCATCAGTGAAATGATAATCAAAACAACCCTGAGATTCCACCTCACACCTGTCAAAATGGCTAAGATAAAAAATTCAGGTGACAGCAGATGCTGGTGAGGATGTAGAGAAAGAGGAACACTCCTCCATTGTTGGTGGGATTGCAAGCTGGTACAACCACTCTGGAAATCAGTCTGGCGGTTCCTCAGAAAATTGGACATAGTACTACAGGAAGATCCAGTACTACCTCTCCTGGGCATATAGCCAGAAGATGTTCCAACTTGTAATAAGGACACATGCTCCACTATGTTCATAGCAGCCTTATTTATAATAGCCAGAACCCAGATGTCCCTCAACAAAGGAATGGATACAGAAAATGTGGTACATTTACACAATGGAGTACTACTCAGCTATTAAAAACAATGAATTTATGAAATTCTTGGGCAAATGGATGGTTCTGGAGGATATCATTCTGAGTGAGATAACCCAATCACAAAAGAAGTCACTTGATATGCACTCACTGAACCTAGAATACCCAAGATACAACTTCCAAAACACAAGAAAATCAAGAAGGAAGACCAAGGCATAGATACTTCATTCTTCCCTAGAATAGGGAATAAAATATATCCATAGAAGGATTTGCTGGGACAAAGTTTGGAGTTGAGACGAAAGGATGGACCATCCAGAGACTGCCCCACTGGCGGGTCCATCCCATAATCAGCCACCAAACGCAGACACTATTGCATATGCCAGCAATATTTTGCTGAAAGAATCCTGATATAGCTGTCTCCTGAGAAGCTTTGTCAGTGCATGACAATTACAGAAGTGGATGCTCACTGTCATCTATAAAGTGGAACACAGGGTCCTCTTATAGAGGCAAACATTTAATTAGGGCTGACTTACAGGTTCAGAGAGAGTACCCAAGAGCTGAAGGGGTCTGAAACCCTATAGGTGGAACAACAATATGAACTAATCAGAACCCCCAGAGCTCGTGTCTCTAGCTGCATATGTATTAGAAGATGTCCTAGTCGGCCATTATTGGGAAAAGAGGCCCTTGGTCTCCAAACTTTATATGCCCCAGTAGTGGGAGTGGGCCAGTAGGGGAGCAGGGCGGGGGGGGGTAATATAGGGGACTTATGGGATAGCACATGAAATGTAAATGAAGAAAATATCTAATAAAAAAGATATAAAATTTAAAAAGAAAAAAAAATACCAGTTTGTTTGTAGCATATTGCATCATGTAGATTTTGATGACTGCATTCTCATGATATTATTGAACGTACTCCTTTGATCTTGGATTTCCTGTAGATTGGTTATCATATTATCATATATATACATACATTATAGTTACACTCAGATTTGTTTTTGAAAGGAATATTTTAGGTGATTCTTATTGGACTGTTCCCCATTGGTATGTTTGGTTTCATTAAGATTGAGCAAATCTATTGATTTCATTTGGGATTTATAGAATTTAAGTTCTATTGTTTTTCTCATTTGTTAATTGATATATATCCCATGAGGAGTATTTTGCCCTTATTAGCTATGTAGGCACAATTCTGGAGTTTGTGGCTATGTTTATGTATTTGTTTTGTATTGCATGTCTGCCAGTTTTTAAATACCATACTTCTGCATTTCTATCTCTATAATGCCTAGGTATGTCATTAGTACATATATGTGTATATCTTTATATTTATCTATATCTTTACATCTAATCTATATATGTATATATGGCTTGCAGATGACATTCCTATGCTCTTGGAGTTCAGTTCGAATTCTAGTTTATATTTAGGATCGTGATGGTGGCAAACAACTTGTTTTAATTCACAAGGCTAAAGGAGAAAGGAGATGGCACATGCCAAACCGGCTCTCTTAGTTAAGGTATATTTTTGTGAAAAGACACCATGACCAAGGCAACTCTTATAGAGGCAAACATTTAATTAGGGCTGACTTACAGGTTCAGAGGTTTGGTCCATTATCATCAAGGCAGGAAAATGGCAGCATAGCAGAATGCGGGGATCCACAGACAGCAGAAGGGGACTGTCTCCTGTGGACAGACAGGTGGAGACTATCTTCTGCACTGGCCAGAGTCTGAGCATAGGAGGCCTCAAAGCCCACCTACACAGGGACCCACTTCCTCCAACAAGGCCACACCTCTATTAGTGCCACTCCCTATGTCCGAGCATTCAAAGACATGAATTTATGGAGGTCAAACCTATTAAAACCACCACACTAGGTAAAATTGTTTGACATAGTGTGTGTGTGTGTGTGTGTGTGTGTGTGTGTGTGTGTGTGTGTGTGCGTGTGTGTGTGCTGGACCAAAAGAAATATTCAGTGTAGTAATGATTATTTACGCTGGGTTGAATACTCCCTCACCATAATGTATTGCCCTGGTAAAGGAGGCAGAAACTTTAAGAGATAGTTAGGTTATGTCCTCATGAGCAGATTAATGGCAGTGCTGTGGGTGAGATTAGTTATGATTAGCTTGTCCTATGCTTGCCCTGTCATATGCTTGCCTTGCCTTGCCCTGCCTTGCAGATGATGGCTTGCCTTTCTTTCGTATTGTAATGTAGCATGACGGGATGGACAGTTATTACTCTTGGCCTCTGAAAATCCTGATCTCAAGTCACCAAACCCAAGTAAACTCTTTTTAATTGTAATTTACACACTCTCGGGTATTCTACTATAATTGCATGGAATGAATGATGATAGGGTAAACTCTTATTAATTATAACATGTGCTCTCAGGTATTCTACTATAATAGCATTGAACGAGCAATGACGGTGTCATGTGCATGCTTGTAAGATGGTTTGTTTCAGCCGGCACTCTTCCTGTTACATTTGATATGCACTAGTTTAGATGATTTGTGTTGACTTTGGAGTTATGGTTACTTTTAGTCAGTAAATTTTTTTCCCTAGGCCCCCAAATACTTTTTATTACTTAAGAAAGTTCACATCCATATGTAGAATGAAAGTTTTTAAAAAAGAAAAAAAAAAGATGCATAATATTAGTTTAAGCCAACATGCCAACTCTGATTTGGGTCCCTTTACAAGAAGTCTGCATGTGACACATTTGAGAAATGTTGTCCCACGCTGGCTTCTACATGTATCCGCTGGCCACTGCCTTGTTAATTGGTGGCTCTGATGTTGTATCTGGAGTCCAATGGTGTGTGCTAGAGTGAAACTGTGGAGCTGCACTAGTGGAGGAGCCCTTGGTCTTCCTTCTTGCCCTGACATCATCTCAAATTGTGGAACAGAGGAGGCTCTCCTACTGTGCTTTTCACTGGCATCTTATGAGAGTGGGTGAACAGAGAATCTTAGGCCAGACCTGTATGTTACCAAACACACACACCCGGGGGAGGGGGAGGGGGAGGGGAAGAGAGAGAGAGAGAGAGAGAGAGAGAGAGAGAGAGAGAGAGAGAGCATGCAACAATGAGTAGCATACAGTCTATATACACAAATGTGAAACAGCTGTCTCCAACTTTAAAATGGTGTCTCAAAGCTAGCAGTTAAGAGCACCAACTGCTCTTCCGGAGGTCCTGAATTCAAATCCCAGCAATCACATGGTGGCTCACAACCATCTGTCATGGGATCCGATGCCCTCTTCTGGTGTGTGTCTGAAGAAGTCTGAAGTGTACTCATATAAATAAAAAAATAAATAAATCCTTAAAAAAGTAAAATAAATAAAATGGTGTTTCAATTGGTAAGAAAAACAAGTGCTTAAATGCCAGTGATAATAAAGGGACCTGGTTTGTTTTAATTTAGATGAGTATTGGAGATTTCAAAACAGAAAATCATAAGGAAAGGATGGGTGGGAGGGCAGAAAGCGAAAGTAAAAAGGAAAGAAGGAAGGAGGAAAGGAAGGAAAGGAGAAAGGAGAAAAGAAGAGAAATAAAAGGTTTATTTTGGGGGTTTATCCCAGAGATTCAGATTTACTTGGTTCACACTCAGGATCGATAGGCTTTCTTGATGCTTTGCACACCCAGGGAGGCTCAGAATCGCCGCCAATGCTGCCAAGCCTTGATCACTATCAGAGCAACCACACATCCCACAGACTCTTCCACTTGCAGCTACAGGCCTCTGTTTTCTTCTTCCTTCTAATATCATTTACATTTCAGGTTGAGGGAAACTCCCCAGCCCTGCACCCAAATCTACACTTCCCCTCCCCCATCACATAGGGGTGAGCACTTCTGAAGGCTGGCAGGTTTCTCAGTACTAGTCTTTTCCTTAGTAGCCACAGCAATCCCCTGGTTCCCCATCTGAGGAAGGTTAGGTGTCTCTGGAGAGATTTGAGGAGTTTGAAGTTAAAACAGGTTCTCACAGCTGGCGTCATCTGCTGTGAGCTAAGAACTTTACTTCCTTCTGTCTTTTTCTTTGGATTTATGAAGTCATTTGGCTCATATTATCACTTAGGAAGAAACAAGGCAAAGTTAAATAAAATAATGTTCACCAAGCCATATGGAAATGCTGGAACTCGCTTTTCTTTTTCTTTTTTTTTTCTTTTTCTTTTTCTTTTCAATTTTTTATTAGATATTTTCTTCATTTACATTTCAAATGCTATCCCGAAAGTCCCCTATACATTCCCGCCCCCACTCCCCTACCCACCCACTACCACTTCTTGGCCCTGATGTACCCCTGTACTGGGGCATTTAAAGTTTGCAAGACCGAGGGGCCTCTCTTCCCAATGATTGCCTACTAGGCCATCTTCTGCTACATATGCAGCTAGAGACACAAGCTCTGGGGGTGCTGGTTAGTTCATTTTGTTGTTCCACCTATAGGTTTCGCCTATAGGTTCCGCCTATAGGTTCCACCTATAGGTTGCAGACCCCTTCAGCTCCTTGGGTACTTTCTCTAGCTCCTCCACTGGGGGCCCTGTGTTCCATCCAATAGGTGACTGTGAACATCCACTTCTGTGTTTGCCAGGCACTGGCATAGCCTCACAAGCGACATCTTTCAGCAAAATCTTGCTGGCATATGCAATAGTGTCTGCATTTGGTGGCTGATTATGGGATGGACCCGCCGGTGGGACAGTCTCTAAATGGTCCATCCTTTCGTCTCAGCTCCAAACTTTGTCTCCGTAACTCCTTCCATGGGTGTTTTCTTCCCAATTCTAAGAAAGGGTGAAGTGTCCACACTTGGGTCTTCATTCTTCTTGAGTTTCATGTGTTTTGCAAATTGTATCTTGGGTATTCTAAGTTTCTGGGCTAATATCCACTTATCAGTGAGTACATATCATGTGGGACCTCGCTTTTCTAAGTGAATGGTCTTGATTCCAGAATTTGGGCTTTCACCAGTCCCCTTTGGAAAACCTTGAAAATGTGCATCCTGAGCCTACCCAGCCTAACTGAAAAGAATTTGTGAGATTGAGACCCTGACCTTGTAATTTTGCTTCATTCTTGAGTATTTTGTATGAAATGTAGTTATGTATCATTGTAGCTTTTAATGAAGTTTTCAAGGGTCCCTAACGGGCAGCCTGTGTTGAGGACCAGATGACAATCTTCTGTTCCCTCCTCAAATAATTTGAAAACTAGTAATCTGTAGAAGCTTCTATCCCTGTTCTCCTCGCCTCGAGCTTGTGTCAGTTTTGAAGTAGCTTGTTTTTATGAATGTCACATATCCTTGTGACAGGTCTTAAAGGCATTAGAGTAAGATGAACAATGGCCTTCAAAGATGAGGCATCCTAATTTCTGGAAACCAGGCATAGGTTACTCTGCTGGGAGGCAGGATTTTTGTAGGTGTAAGTAAAGCTTAGAGGGATCACCTGATACCCAGCAGGTCTAATGTGATCACAAGATCCTCATAAGACAGAAGCAAGAGGATGAGATCTGTGAAGAATAGAGGTCAGGATTGGGGGACGGGGCGGGGGAGGGACGGGGCGGAGGTTTGAAGATACTATTCTTCAGGCTAGTAGTGCAGGCATTCAGGAAGTATCCAAAGAAAATGAAAAGGCAAGGAAAGTGATTCTCCCCTAGGGCCTTCAGAAGGAGCCCAGCCCAGCCAGCCCTGTAACTCTGCCTTTGAGGCCCATCCAGACTTCTGACTCTCAGAGGGGCCAGACAGTAAACATGAGCTGTAATTTGTTAAACCAGCTATAGAAAACTATACTGTTTTAGTAGAGAGCATCACAGGAGTCTTGGGTTCCTGTCTTTTACTAGGATTAGCTTTGGGTTGTTGAGATAAAGTATTAAACATCTGTAAACTCAGCTGGCGCTTTGGGAGAAAGATGTATGAATTTAGTGCTAGGGGCCAGGTCTGGATGGCTGACGTCTTCCCATTTGTAAGTGTAACCCCCACCACAGGCCCTATCCTTCCACACAGCTGACTTCAGCTCATACCTTCAAAGGAGAGCCAAAGTCCCAGTTCCTCAAGCTCAGCCTGTGCTGTTTTGCTGCCTGCATTGTTAGCCCTAATGAGAATGATCTTCTCTTACCTTGTCATGGACATTTCTCAAAATCAGAAGTGACAACACCCTAGCGTGGGTATAATTTTAAAAGTACACGTGGGGAAATAGAAATGAAACAAGTTTCCTGATGCAGAGACTCAGAGATCCACTATTTACTTGGATCCCCAAGCCGCCTCTGTGCCAGCCAGAACTGAACGTTGCACATAACACCACACGGGCTTCAGACTTTGCTTATAGGGTCTATTAATTTTCTTTCACTAGATTTGAACATGAAGCCCCCCCCCCCTCCAACTCCATGCCTGGCTTTTGGTGCTTGAGGTTAGACCTACATCAGGATGCCCAATATCACATTGCTTTAAGGAACCTTTATATGATTGTAGCTAATGCAAATATAATCGCCAGAGATGACTGCCATTCATGAGGCACTGATATGACATATATTACATTTAGTTCCAATGGCTCACCCTTACCCTAAGTTGTAACATTAAACCCACAAGATTTCTGGGTGAAATACTTCTCACTGGAATTGAACAAACATTCTTCCAAATGTTTTAGTTTGTTCAATTCATTTTGATAGTATGTGCTTTATATTTCTAATAATAGATACATCCATCCTTGGTTGAACTTACTTTAATATAGTAATTGACAGTCCAATTTGTGGCTTTTTCCCCCTGAGAAAATACTTTAATGTTAAGAGGATTTGAGCAAGGATCTTCTAGACCAGACTTTCTTGGTTGGGAAATAAAACATGATTTTTCTCTCCAGGGGACGTTATCAATATGTGAAGGTATTTTTTTGGTTGTCACAACTAAGGAAGTGGGCTGGTCACATCTTGTATGTATAGACCAGGAATCTCTGTCAACATATAATAATTCATTAGGAAGGAGAGCACCCCTCTGCCACAACAAAGAACAAGTCAGTCTGAAACATCAAGAATGTCACTGCTGAGAAGTTCTGTCCTAGACTAATGTTTTGCAATCTTTCGTGTGCATGCGAGTCACCCAGGGGTCTGGTTCAAATGAGGATGATGAACGTTAGGGCTAGGGAGGGACACAAGAGACTACTCCTGTGACTCCATGTGGTGTGCAGGCCCTGTTAAAGTAAGGACTTCACTGTAAGTACTAGTGTTTTATGATTCTTACTCTGTAAAGATGTGGCTTGTCTGCCTCATGTCACGACTAGAACTAGTATGGGCAGAGTAAAGTTTTGTAGTGAATATTTTTGACAGCTTGGCTAGGTGGATAAAGGAAGGAGGGTGTAAGTGGGTATGCAGACAGACAAAAGCCCCAGTTTCCCTACAGCCATCCCTCAAAGAGCCTCAGAAGCACTTTTCTAAAGAAAATGATTTTTTTCTCTCTCTCAGCAAACTCAGGAATATGTCAAAACCCATCCCTGGAGGTTTATGGCTATAAATGAGCTTCAAACAAAAGCAACTGGAGGATGAGAATGTGCTTGTATGGGCTTTGTTCCTTAGGCTGTCACTCTGAGGATTGGGTGTGGAAGGCTGAACCGAGATAATGTGAGAACAGAGGATGCCAGGCAGGCAGGGTAAAGAGTCATCATTAATGACAAGCCTACGGGGAAAAGATCTCAAGATGTTCTCTTTAGATGTGCCAAGGACATTGGAAAGTTGCTGTAGGGTTTCCACAGCTCTCTGAAGTTTCAATTCCTCGATCAGAAGTGCTGCTATACAAACAAATGCTCACCACACTGGTGATTCGGGTGGGGTCAGTGGTAGTTCGTTGCTCTTATTTATTTATTTTTTAAGTAAATTTGTTTTGGGGTTACTAGATGTCTGTGACTCCACCATAAACCAGAAATAGTTGCTTTCTTTTCTGTGTTCACCGTGAGTAGAGTAGCATGATCATGCTTGGGAAGCCACACCTCCACAGCGACATTTCCAAGGCTGATTGGGAAGCCACACCTCCACAGCGACATTTCCAAGGCTGATGAAGATTTCTTAACTTTACTGGGATCTGCAAGGGAGTCAGAGCTGCTTTAAGGCAAGGCTAACTGAAAGTGAGATTTTTGTTGCCTCTAGAATATGTTACAGAAGCCCATGAGGGGAAACCCTCTTCTTAAATGTTTATTCAATAGAAACTAGACTTTTGATTTATGGGGTGATTTTAGGATCCTTTTCTTCTGAATTATGCACCTTACAGTTCCTACCATGCTGTTCAACGTGTACTATCATTTATTATCTGATTCTAAACAACTTTTGTAGTTTTTTTTTCTTTCTGTGTGTGTACAGTGGGAAACAAATTTAAGGCAATGTAAGTATAGAAAGAGAGCATCCTCAGCCAGATTCAAGATACCCAGACAAACGTACAGCTGCTGCCATAGTGAGTCAGACTGAATGGTCAAAGCTAGGTACCTTATTCTAAGGTTGGTTAACAAGGCAAGGCTACCTCATGATACTGAATTTATTAGGTTACACGGTATGGCAGGAATCAATAGACAAGCACAAATGCGTTAACATTAACCCAAGGGAGAAAGAAAAGGAGAGGAAAGAGAGGAGCGAAAGAGGGAAGGAGAGAGAAAAAAAATCCATCAGTATAATAAAATATATGTGATATACATGAGGAGAACTAATTTCTGAGAAGAAATCAAGAATATACACAAAGGGAAAGATATTCCATTTCCAAAATAGAAATAACGAATAATGTTTAAATGTCAGGGTTTTCTTTCTTTCTTTTTTTTTTTTTTTCCAACTTTTGCTCTTTAGGGTTTCTGCAATTCTAATACTCTGAGGAAATAACTGTATGGAAATGACACTGATTTTAAAGTTTATATACAAAGAGAAATGACACACCCCCCCCAATAGCAAAATCAGTATCGAGGGGGAAGAGAGGAACATATACACTACTGACTTCAAAGCAACAGTGGAAGGGGTGGGGATAGAGTTCAGGGACAGCATGCTTGCTTAGCAATTACAAGGGCTTCGGTTTAATTCACAGTACCAAAGTGGGAGGGGGGTGACGCAAAAAAGAAAATATCACCACAGCAGCTAAGACAGTGCAGTGGTGAAGGAGCAAATGTGTATCAGAACAGAAAGCTGGACAGAAGTGAATGACTTCAGGAAGAGTGAAAGGGACCAGACAAGGTGAGACCCCGTCCAGCGGCACTTAAAATGAGCATTTTTATTTCTTTTATTTAAGAGAAAGAAACCTTAAGCAAATAATATGGAATGTACGTTCTGTAGCTGGAAGAAATGTTTGCCCTACTGTTTTGTGCTTTTCACTGTTTAAAAAAAAAAGATAAATAGACTATGTATTTTTTATTAGATATTTTCTTCATTTACATTTCAAATGCTATCCCCAAAGCCCCCTATACCCTCCCCCCGCCCTGCTACCCAACCCATCCACTCCTGCTTCCTGGCCCTGGCATTCCCCTAGACTGGGGCATATGATCTTCGAAATACCAAGGGCTCTTCTCCCATTGATGGCCAACTAGGCCATCCTCTGCTACATATGCAACTAGAGACACAGCTCTGGGTGGGGGTACTGGTTAGTTCATATCGTTGTTCCTCCTATAGGGTTGCAGATCCCTTCAGCTACTTGGGTACTTATTAGGGGCCCTGTGTTCCATCCAATAGATGACTGTGAGCATCCACTTCTGTATTTGCCAGGCTTTGGCATAGACTCACAAGAGAGAGCTATGTCAGGGTCCTGTCAGCAAAATCTTTCTGGCATATGCAATAGTGTCTGAGTTTGGTGGCTGATTATGGGATGGATCCCTGGGTGGGGCAGTCTCTGGATGGTCTTTCCTTCCATCTTAGCTCCAAACTTTGTCTCTGTAACTCCTTCCAAGGGTATTTTGTTCCCCATTCTAAGGAGGGGCAAAGTATCCACATTTTGGTCTTCCTTCTTTTTGAGTTTCATGTGTTTTGCAAATTGTATCTTGGATATTCTAAGTTTCTGGGCTAATATCCACGTATCAGTGAGTGCATACCAAGTGTGTTCTTTTGTGATTGAGTTACCTCACTCAGGATGATATCCTCCAGATCCATCCATTTGCCTAAGAATTTTATGAATTCATTGTTTTTAATAGCTGAGTAGTACTTCATTGTGCAAATGTACCACATTTTCTGTATCCATTCTTCTGTTGAGGGACATCTGGGTTCATTCCAGCTTCTGGGTATTATAATTAAGGCTGCTATAAACATAGTGGAGCATGTATCCTTATTACAAGTTGGAACATCTTCAGGGTATATTCCCAGGAGAGGAATTGCTGGATCTTCTGGTAGTATTAATGTAGTTTTTGTTTTTAAGTTCTTTAACCTTTGACAGATGTGTAATGTCATGTATCCACAATTACAGTATATCATAATGATATTTAGCAAATGTAAAACGTACATCTATTTATTAATCCCTTTTTCCTTCTGGCAACCACTGACCTCTTTACTACACCCATAGGCTTATCTTTTCCAAATAATCATATTGGTAGAGTAACAGAATCTATAGATTTTCATACTGACTGCTTTCAATTAATTATATGCATTTATGTCCATGTCTTTTTTCTCTCTCTCTCTTTTAAAAAATTTAATTTTTAAACGCCACACTAAGAGGGTAAGTCAATAACTCATAAAAATAGTTATACCACTATAATGCAAATAAAATCACTTAAAATTGCAAATTGTTGACTTGTGGGACTTTGTCTATAATCTTTTTAGAATATGACTGACTGCTGATATCTTACACCAGAGAAGATATACCCTTGAATTGGGAAGACTGCCATCACAGGTCAGGCTTTTAAGACTGTGTCCCAGATGCCAAACATGTAGGAATCCAGCTGACATAGATTTGGACAGCTGGAGCAATAAAATTATTCTTTTAAAATTAATGATTGCTTTTTATGTGTTATTTGTTTGTTGGCTGGTTTGTTTGTGACAGGGCCTTTCTGTGTAGTCCTGGCTGTTCTGGAGCCTTGCTATGTGAACCATGCTTACCTTGAATTCACAGATATGCACCTGCCTCTGCCTCCTGAGTGCTGAGATTAAAGGAGTGCACCACCATTGCCCCTGTGACAATGTTTTAAAAGCTGAAATATTTGGGACCATCCCACGGGCCCTTCTTTTTTCTTGTTGTTGATGTTGTTTTTGAGAAGCAGGACCTTGGCTGGAAGATGACTCCAGGTATAAAGTGCTGGCCAGCCAAATATGAGAAGTTTGAATCCCCTGAACTCACATAAAGAAGGGTGTTGTAGCAGGCTTATATAGTCTCAGTATTCCCACATAGAGATAGGAGGCAGAGAGATAGAACAAGCCCCAAACACAAGCCATCTCCTTCCCTAAAGTCCCTGGTCCCCATTCTCTTGCTTTCATCTTCTCCACCTGTAATCACAGAACAAGTCCCAGCTGTGAAAGGGAGGGAGGGATTGCAAAGGAAAAGACTTCATGGAGGAAGTGGTAGAGACAGAGGGAAGGACCTTCTAGTAGAAGACAATGATACAAATATACTCATTATTCTGTTTAAGTCTCTTCTTTAAGGCCAGAGGAACTGCAACTTTGTACTTTAATCTCACAAAGGGTCAAATACCAAGGACTGGCAACCAAAGCTATCCTCTTGACACCTGAAGGCTTAGTTCCTTTTATCACTGAATGATCTGGTATTGTCAGCACATACTGCGTTTCTTACTCATTTGCGCAATGAAAGACACCAAGGTGGTTCCCAAGTGTTGGCAGCCGTGAACAAAACAGGTAATAAACGTTCATGTGCAGGGATCCAAGTGGATAAAAGTTCCCAATGTATTTGAGTAAATGTCTGGAAGCATCATACAAGGAGAAACTGCCAGTCTGCCTTCCAAAGCAGCTGCCTGGCAATGAGTTATTCTTGTTGCTTCATAGACCATATTTTGTATTGTTAGCATTTTGGATTAACGTATTTTAAATACGTGCATGCTAGCATAACATTGCTGTTCTCATTTGTAAACTCCCTTTGAGCACCTTTTTTTTACTTGTTTGTGAGCTGTACTTTCTTTGATAACATGAATGACCAGATATTACTCAGTTTTTAGTCCAGTTTCTTTTCTCTTGTTGACTACTAAGTTCCTTTAAATATTTTAGAGACAAAAATCTTTGTCGGATATTTTTTTGCAGGTGTCTTTCCTCTGTAGCTTACGGTCCATTCTTTTAGTAGTTTTATGTCCTTTAAATGACATCTAATCCACACACCTTTTTCTTCTGTGGATTGTTCTCTTGGTATTTTTATTATTGGGACTGTTTAAAGGAGACACATATAGTTCACAATTAGTGATTGAGAGCTCAGTAGTTCAAATGATAATCTACATGCTGCAGAGATAAAGCAGCAGGGCCTGTTCAGTCTAGGAAGGTGTGACCTTCAGAGCAAGAAGGTTGTCAGGGGAGGCTCTGGGCAAGTTTGTACTGGAAGGATGGAGATGCTGGAGTTGAACACCACAGATGACAGCTGCATCAATGGCACAACTGCTCGGGAAGCACGAATCTTGTGCTTGCTAGCAAGCTTCCCTTTTTTTCACTCCAACCTAGAAATAGATCCATACACTGCACATGGGCTGTTTATGAATGTTAACTAGATGCAAAGTGTCCTGAGAAGTACAGCCTTGGCTTGCCGTGGTTGAACTCTGAGGTGAGAGTTACATCCTGAGACATAATAAGTAACCAAGACAAGAGTAACTTCTGTCCTTGTCTCTACTAGATCACAAATCTCCTGTTTTGCTTGCTTCTTTGTATGTCATTTAGTTTGTTACTATGCTGTGTATGGAATCTAGGATCTCAACTGCAGATAAGCAAGGGCTCGTTGACTGTGCTATATTCCAAGTCCTTTCCTTGTTTGTTTATATTTTGAGATAGGATCTAAGTTTGGTAAGCTAGTCTCTAATTCACTTTGTAGCAAAACTCAGCTTTGAAAGGCTTTTCTCTTTGTCTTTGTGCTGGCTAGTTATTTTGTCAACTCGACACAAACATAGACATATCCAGGAAAGGGAAATCTCAGTTGAGGAATTACTTCCATCAGATTGGCTTGTATGCATGTCTGTGAGGCAATTTTTTTTTTTTTTTTTGGTTAATGATTGATGTTGTAGGGCCCAGCCCACTGAGTTACCTCCATCAGATTGGCCTGTACACATGTCTGTGAGGTATTTTATTTTAATTTTTTTCCATTTTTTATTAGATATGTTGTAGGGCCCAGCCCACTGTGAGAGGTACCACCTGTGAGCAGGCAGTCCTGAGTTATATAAAAAAGCAGGCTGAGCAAGGTATAGAAAGCAAAGCAGTAAGTCGGTCCTGAGTTGTATAAAAAAAGTAGGCTGAGCAAGATATAGAAAGCAAAAAGGTAAGTTTCTCCTTGATGCCTGCCTCTGTTCTTCTTGAGTTGTTTGCCCTGCCTCTAGGAGTCAATAATCAACTGTTACTGAGATATATAAGCTAAGTAATACATTCCTTCCCAAGTGGCTTTGGGCCCTGCAGTTTATTATAGTAATAGAAAACAAACCAGAACAGTTTGGGCTCTTTTGTTTGTATTACTACTGTTGATTGTTTTTTTTTTTCAAGGTGGGGCTGAGGTTGAATTTATAGCCTTATATATGCTAGGCATGTGCTCTACCACTGACCTATCCCCTCTGGTCCTACCTGCCTTGTTTGTTTCATATTCTGTACCAAGAAAGGATCTTGCTCCTAAGTTGCAGAGACTGCCCTTGAATTAACAACTCTTCCTACTTCAGCCTCCTACATAACTGAGATTGTAAGCCTGAGCTAAAAAGCTAAGTGCAAGTTGATTTACCGTATATATCTGTACATAACAATGAATTTGCTATCCCCTACACGTTGAATTTGTCTGGAAACAGAAGTAAGTGGGAAAAAGTTGTGTAAGTATTTGTGTGTGTGGGTAAGACTAAGCAGATATGGAAATTATATTCAGAACGCTGAGACCTGAACATTTAAGGTGTTGGATAGAGCTGTTTGTACTTCCACTGAACTTTTCTAAAGGTTAAGCATCTTACAATATGACAAATGTGTTTAACTTAATTTTTCACTATTTACACCAGGCAGAGAAGAGTATATTGTCTTTATTTTTTCCTAAGAATTGACACAGTTGAGTAATTTAAACATAATTAATTACTCAGTATTTGGAAACATTGGAATTTGATCCTAAGATCAGATTAGGTAGCTGATAGAACTTATTGTGTAATTCTCTGTTCCTCTCAAAATATTTTACTGTGTTTATTTGTGTGTGGGTGTCTGTGTGTGGGTGTGACACAGAGCGTGTGTGAGCGCTGAAGTCAGGAGTCAGTTCTTTCTATTCACCTTGTGGGTACCAGGAACGAACTCAGGTCATCAACCGAGGCAACGGGGACATTCACTGGCTGAATCTTCTCTCCAGCCCCTTCTTCCCCCTTCCAGTAGATAATGAAAAGGTATTCTTCTTAATTCGAAGTAACCTTGTGCCCACAGACAAGTCTTTATCCCAATTCATCTCTCTTTTCTTCCTTCTATAAAGCCTTTAGTAGATTCTATGCTGCTCACAACTGCTATGGGTCATCTTCGGCGGCGTCCACAAATAAGTGAAATCATACGGCATTTTTCTTTTTGTGTCTATCCTGCTTCTTGAATCCTGAAATCTTATGTGTTCACTCATGTTGTAAATGATCATTTTTTTCCTAGCTGAATAGTATTCAAGGTGTACAGATACATACACATTTTTCATTTGTTATTTTATTTATCTATTTGGATATGTATGCACTACAGTATGTACACATAAATACAAATGCTCATAGACGCTCAGGAGAGTCAGATGCCCTGGGATTGGAATTATAGGTGGTTATGAGCTGCCTGATGCGACTTTTGAGACCTGAACTCTGCGAGAGCAGCAAGCACGATTAGCTGCTGAGCCATCTCTTCTGCCCCATTTTTATCCATTCATGCCATCTCTTCTGCCCCATTTTTATCCATTCATGCCATCTCTTCTGCCCCATTTTTATCCATTCATGCCATCTCTTCTGCCCCATTTTTATCCATTCATGCGCTGCAGGTTACTTAGGCTGTTTTCATGTCTGAGCTACTGTGACCAGAACAGCAGTCAACATTGAGTTGACATACTTACTTTCTTTGACATACGTATTTTTATTTTATCTTACTTTTTATACTTTATTTCACTTCCTTTGAATGTACATGTAGCATGGTATTACTGGATCATATAGCCACACGGCTTTCTATGATGTCCACACTAATTTACATTCCTGTCAATAGTACATAAGGGTTCGCCTTAGGTCACTCTCTCTGTCAGGATGCTGTTCTTGACCTGGGTCATCATTCACTTCATTGCTTTACAATGACAACTTTGACTACATACCCTTCTAGGATAGAAACTTGTCCCCATTTTATGTGGACCAGCACTATAATTCTCAAATAACCTGTGACCTGTCTGTTAGTACGAAATATATAGTTTTTCGGTGTTGCTGTTTTCACCTCTCTGGGATCAGTATGAATTGTGTCTATTACCTAGTAGGTATCCTGAGCACCTGCGGTGCTGTTGTGCAACACAGGCAGTGGTTAGGCTAGTGTTCCATATTCTTTGAGCCATAGGTGCTGACCTACAGTAGTTTTTGTTTCTTTATTCCTATAGCTTCAGTGTATCTATGACTCAATCCTGACACGTGTGGCAATCTCTTTCTTGAGGCACAGCACATTAGGAACTTTGGAGACATCAGGAACTGCACATTACCTCTTTGGAACTTCCAGAGCGCAATTAAATATCACCATTATCTTTTTTTTTTTTTGTCTTCTAACTTGTTTTTATGTTCTGAAAGAGAGCTTATGTGACCCACAGAGCAGGTAGCACACAGCTCAGGCTAAGAACCTGGTAGGTGGGAGGCAAGAAACATAAGGGTGTGTTTCTTGGCTTTAACTGCACTGTGACACAATGTGAAACTCAACTGCTTGACTTCATGCTAGAATGACTAGCACACAAGCTTAGTGTCAAAGCAACAGGAGGAGGCAGCATTAGATATAGAGGCATTCAGCAGCTGCTTTTCCCTTTCGACTCTGGAACCGTTCATTGCACGTCCTGGAGAGAAGACAGTTGGGTTGCACTTGACTCTGAGCACAGGGTTAAGGTAAGGATAATTTATGAAAAATTCTTCAAAGCAGTTTACATTGTGGAGGTAAAGTGCTGATATAGAATGATGGATGATCAAGAAATTTCAAAGCTACATATGCCTGCCTCACATTCTTGAATGAGGCCAATAGCAAAGTGAACTTCAAGAAGTAGCTGAGCTTGTGTGTGTGTGTGTGTGTGTGTGTGTGTGTGTGTGTGAATTAGAAGTTACAAATGTGTCCTAAAATATGAATCACTAAGACACAAATACTTTTTTGGTTATGGCTCAAGAAAAACTTATAGCTTATCTTTTGCCTTATAATAATATTGTTATATTGAAATCAGCTGTTTGTGATTCTACCAAGAAAACTGTTAAATCCCTTACTCTTGGCTGAGTTTCTTCTCTTTCTATTCACAGGGTAAGCCTGTAGTTTGCGTGGCTGTAACACACGTGCTTTACAATAGAGCATTGTCTCTTCAGTACTAGAGTTTAAAAACATATCTCTTTTTGATGCTAAGTAAATGTGAGTGACAGTGTGTGTGTGTGTGTGTGTGTGTGTCTGTGTGTGTGTGTGTCTGTGTGTGTGTGTTGCCAATAAAAATGACCTAATGGGATATAAGGAGGGTGGAGTTTTTTTTTTTTTTTGGTTTGGTTATTTGTTTGGTTATTTTGTTTGTTTGTTTTTCTCCTTCTCAGCCAAAAGAAAAATATTTGATGTTACTATGAATGATAGACCTATATAGGAGAAGAATCTGAATTTTAGAGTGAGCCGTATCTGGAGGTCAGTGATTGAACTTGCAGACAGAAGTGAAGATCAAGAGGAAGGCTCTTTTTATTTTCTGTCCCTTTGATTAGCGCTGGCTGCTTGCGAAGTTCAATGCTATGAGTGAGGAAGGAAACCCAGTGCTTCTTAAAGAAGGTGCTTGCTCTGTGGGCTTTAAAGCTCATCAGCCTCTGCTATTGTACTGGGCTTTTAGAAGGAACAAGTTACACTGGCAGGCATCTCCTACACCAGGAAACAGAAGATACATGGTTTTTATGACATAAAGCCAAGAGATGTATGTGAGGGTAAAGGCATTTTTCCTCTCCAACATGAAAGTGAAGTGAAATTATTGCTATTTTAATCACTAGGAGTGACTGTGTGTGTTGAGTCCTCTTGCTGGATAAATATCATGATTGGCATATCTTTATTTTGCAGAGTCTTTTAAAAAAAAAAATAGCAGCTTCTGAATCGTCAAGTTGTTTTAGAAAAAAAGGGACAGTGGCGCTATAACCGAATTAGGAAGGACTTATTTATTTCCCCTCTGTGATCATCTGATATCCCTTTAAAAAAATCTGTGGCTCCTTATTTACTACATCCCTAGGACATCCCAGTAACACGACTGAATGCAAAGGCCCACTTACTTTTGTCATGGGGGCAAGTCAGGAAGTCTATATGACCTAGAATTATACATTCAGGAAGGCTTGGGTTTTAAAATTCCATGTGAATTATTACTCACTTACTTGTATGTTAAGTATATTCATCAATTCCAAAGCTTGACAGCAACTATAATATATCCTTTATGCTCCTCTTTGGGCATATATATCTTACATTTTCTAATATGCTGGGGCCTCAAGATAATAACACCGATTTAGGCTCTTTATTTCTGAAAGTGCCTGGTGTCTGCTTATGTAGGGAGACTTTCACAGCACAGTGATGTAGTCATACAGATTAAAGAGAAGAATATAACTTCTACAACTAATCACAGAAAGAATTCACTAAAGGGCCACTGCTTTGAGAAAGTGAGACGGGGATCCATCTTTTCTTGGATGAGGCAAGATTTATCAGGCAGATGGTATTGAAGTGGCTAAGGAGAGTCACCTAAGTGTGAGACGGTGGAGAGTTGATATTAATCATCCCAAGTGATACTTTTCAATAACTAATTCATTTCTTAGGAAAATAGTCAAAGTCCAAGATAATTTTCCTATTTTTTTTCATTTGTGAAGGTGGGTGAATAAGAGGAAGTGTTGTTAACTAATAAGGTAATGAATCAAGTTCCTCTCTCACCTCAGGCAGATAGATAAAGCTGATTTGTTCTGTTTGAGGTGTGTTGAATATGAGATGGCCTTTGAGACATCGGAGATGTTTTGTAATGAAATGATCTTGTTTGTGAGAAGAGCTGAGCACGTCCTGTCAATTTAGAGGCTTATGGCATACTTAGATACTATCTAGGGTTAGAAGGAAATTGCAGCATGCATTTATGATCTCTATTTTTTTTGAGGAATTTATTTAAATATCATGGAATATCCCAGGAACTCTATGTGACAGTAGCAGAAGAAAAGTTAGCTATACACTTAGGCTTGCCAAAAATAATTCTGTAGAATGCCTTTTTGGTTTTCAGGTAGAGATAGATATTCATGTTATCTTTTAATTTTTATTGACTTAACTTTTGTATTTTAAGATTATTCTGTAATTGCAGCATTTCTCCTTTCCATTCGTGATCTCCAAGCCCTTCCATATATCCTTCTCCACTCTCCTTCCAGCTTGTGGTCTCTGTCTTTCACTAATTGTTGTTACATGCATGTGTGTGTGTGTGTGTATAGAAATATATATTCCTAAAAATAACCTGTTCAGTCCATATAATGTTCCTTGTGCGTATGTTTTCAGGGTTAACCATTTGGACTGAACAGCCAGTTGTTGTGCTCTCCCCTGGCAGCATCACCTACCCTGCTCCCAGCTCTGCCTAGCAGCCTCTGTTCTCTGAACAGGGCTGAAGCCCTGTGGACTTTTCTCTTTCACTTTTGCATGTCCATTGGTGTTGTCTTTGGTCAGTGTACATTCAAGCAGTACTTTCATCCTTTCTTGCCTGTCATTTCTCTTTACTTTTTTTTTGCATCACTTTTTTCTTTTAAAAACATTTAAAAATGCTGTAACTTGTGGTGTTATTGGGTTCGTGTTACTTTTAATCTAATACAGTGGCTCTCCACCTTCCTAATGCTGTGGCTCTTTGATATGGTTCTTTATGTTGTTGTGACCCCTCCCCCCAAACCGTAACATAATTTTTGTTGCTACATCATAACTATAATTGTACTACTGTTATGAATTGTAATGTAAATATCTGATATTTCTGATGGCCTTAGGTGACCCCTGTAAATAGATCATTCGACCCCCAAGTGGGGCGTGACCCACAGGTTGAGAACCACTGCTCTTCTCATTTGCAGTAAAGGATCGCGTAAGCTGTTTGATAGTAACATGGGGTAATTATTTAGAAGTGGGTACTATTATTGGTCCCATTTTACAAAGGTGGAAACTCAGACACTCAAAGGTTAAGTAGCCTACCAAAAGCCACAGAGGTAACAAGTGATAAAGAGGTATTCAGACCTACCTTCCTTTTTAAAATTTTAGTATCAGTTTTGGGCTGGAGAGAAGGCTCAGCCGTCAAGAGCACTGACTGCTCTTCTGAAGGTCCTGAGTTCAAATCCCAGCAATCACGTGGTAGCTCATAACCATTAGTAAGGAGATCTGATGCCCTCTTCTGGTGCTGTCTGAAGAAGCTACAGTGTACTTAGATATAATAATAAAGAACTCTTTAGGCCGGGGACCAGACCGAGTGAACAGAGGTCCTGAATTCAAAATTTCCAGAAACCACATGATGGCTTACAACCATCAGTACAGCTACAGTGTACATTAAATAAATAAATAAATAAATAAATAAATAAATAAATCTTTTTAAAAATGTGTATCAGTTTTAGTTGTTATTAGGGAAGTCTGATGTGTGACAGGTGTGGCATGATGCACATGTGGGTTGTAGAATCACAAAGGTTCTAGGATCCAACTTATGTTGTCTGGTTTGTGTGGCATTTGCTTTCGCCCCTCATCCATATAGTCCTGCTCTCTCTCGCTCCATTTTCACCCCATTATTTTCACTAAATATATTACTGGTTATTTGAAAATTGTACTTTTAGTGTCTGCATAATTTCTTGAAGCATTCTCTTAATCCTTTGATTTATGTCTTGTTTTTATTTGATCTTAAATTTCAAAACTTTTTTTTTAATTTTAAAACTTTTAATTTTAATACAGAATCTTAAGATTCTAGAAACTCCTACAAACAAGTGTATTATATTAAGAAGGAACAAAATGTTTCAAGATCATTAAATCATACAAAATTCTTTTCCCAAAAAGCAGGCAGGTGGGGTGGGGGAGGGAGAAGAATGTATAGGCTGGGTGTGTTTCTGAATTCTTCATAGCAGCATTTCTCAGTCTCTTATGGTTGTCTGAACCAGACAAGCAGGTAGAATCAACAGTTCATGGGGGTTAGCTTGCTAAATGGGAGCTCATCAAAGCTCCCATGTTTACTTTACATGTTAACTTTACATGTAACTTTACATGTTACATGTAACTTTACTCCATGTTTAACTTTACATGTTAAGTAAAGTATACGGTCCACACTATAGCACAGAGTGAGTGTTAGGGCCAGAACCTGTACTTACAGATGTGTGATGAAGTCTGACTCTTGGGAGGTTTGGATGACTCCAGGGTGTAGAAAATGAGCATTCCCAGGATACAGTATGTGGGTCAGTGTCATGGTTTCCTTCAGATCAACCATTTCAGTCAGAGGGGAGTAACCCAAACTGAGAGCCTCAGTACTCACTCACTCAAAAAAAAAAAAAAATAAGGATTCTAGTCTCCTAGACTAAGAACACTGTGGAATCCTCCTCGTGAGATGGCTTGGCTCCAACTCTTATTACTGTTCTGTTAATAGTACAATAAATATGCTTGAAAGAAGGACTTCCCAAGTAATTAAAAGCTCATGTTATTCAAGACTGCTTTATACCCTTGACTGAATCCAGATTGTAGTTCTATTTCTTAGATTGTAGCAAGAATGTGAGCAAAATTTACGAAGTGATTTGGGTTGGTGTCCATCAGACTACATTGTTCTAAAAGTAAACCTCAACGTTTCAGTGGTCTACATTAATAAAGGGACACACACACACACTCATGTGCACACGTGCATGCATGCATGCACATATATGCAATATATGTGAGTCAGGCTGGCTGTCCATCTTTGTGCAATAGAGATGTCACACAAAAGTAGCTAAAACAAGACGACTAAGTTATTCATGTAGACTTAAGTGACTCAGCTTGAAAGTGACACGTACCAAATCCTTGCTTTTCAACTAGCCAAGATTACAAACATAGTTCAAATCCAGATGGTTAAGAAGTCTGGAAGATTCGCAGAAGAGGGACATATAAATATTTCATGAATCCAACCACTCTTTAAAAATTCTTGATCCTTGATCCTTTAGAATTATTTACTTAAAAATCTATAGGCAGTAACACATCTTTTTAAAGTATTGTGTAAAGTTTTAAACTTATTAAAATTTTAAACTTTTAAAACTTTTCTAAACTTTCATGTTGTTTTCCTTTATGCTTAAAGGGCAAGAATATGATATAGTACATATTGCATTTTAAAGAAGTCAAAACTTTCTGGTTATTAATTTTAAGATCTCTTTAAGTCATTTAACTTCTTTAAGCCCACTTATCATCTGATAATTGGATAGTGATTTCTTATCTGTGGGCATATTTCAAAAATTAGGGTGAGGATGACATTTAAAACACTTGTCCCGGTGCCTAATATATGATAAATGTCCAACAAATGTAAATTTTTGTTTTATTTTTATTTGAATTGCCAATCTTATAGTAGGACCTACACTATACTCATAACCCTCACACAGCAGTAGATTTGGTGGGGACAAGGGATATTTTTGCTGTGTTTAAGAGAAATGTCTATTTCTTGTACTTGTAGATCATGGGGAGTTTCCTAGGTCACGTTCTCCCTGGGAGTTTCTTCTTTATCATGAGCTTTTGGTGGACTCTGAAGAACATCCTGAAATCTGTCTACAAAAGGCAAACTCGAACCTGCTACCTTAATTCTAAAACATTATTACGTCGAACAGAGATTTGGGAAGGGGTTGTTGTGGTTTTAATGTCTCTTACTGGTAAGTAGACCATTCATGGATGTATTCTGTTTTCTCCTTTTGAGTATTTCATGAGCAAAAAAAAAAAACAAAAAAAAAACAAAAAAAAACAACATTCAATATAATATTGAAATGTACAAAATGAATTTTGTATTACTATATTGTTTAGTACTTAACCCAATTACAGTTTACAACTGGCATAATCTTAGGAAAGTGACATTTCATAATTATTCAAAAGCCTAATCCTTTTTTCAAGATTTATTTATTTATTTATTTATTTAACGTTTATATGAGTACATTGTAGCTGTACTGATGGTTGTGAGCTATCATGTGGTGCTGGGAATTTGAATTCAGGACCTCTGTTTGCTCCAGTCAGCCCTGATCACCACAGTCTAAAGATGTATTTGTTATTATATCTAAGTACACTGTAGCTGTCTTCAGACACACCAGAAGAGGGCATCAGATCTCATTACTGATGGTTGTGAGCCACCATGTGGTTGCTGGGAATTGAACTCAGGACCTGTGGAAGAGCAGTCAGTGCTCTTAACCACTGAGCCATCTCTACAGTCCCCAAAGCCTAATCCTTAATGAGTTGGTATTTAATTTGCATATGCAGTCAAGTGAATTTCCTTTATATCAGTGACAACCTATGAAGTAGTTTGATCCAGATTGTAATCCCTCGAAGAGTAAACTCTAGGAAACCATTGTGTAGATTATCCTTAAATAATAAAGCAGTTATGGGAAATCTCCAATAAATTATTGTGTAGAGATGATAGAATCAGGCCTGAGGGACATCTTGCCTCAAGTATATCCACCTTATTTCTTGAGTTGGACAGAGTCCGGGTAACTTTTAACTTCAAAGCTTTCCATTGTTATTGAGCATTCTATAAAAAGGTTCTGTGTTTTTACAGAATTGCTTTAGCTGCTCTTTTGTAAATGGTAACAATTCTAACTTTCCCACTGCTTCTTTTTATTCATCAATAAATCAATAGGATTTCATTATGATCATCAAATTGCAAAGTAACCATTTCCAAAGAGAGGAGTTTTCTTGCCCATTCTAGAGGATAACAAGGCAGCATCTCTAAATTAAAACAAAACAAAACAAAACAAAACAAAACAAAACAAAACAAAACAAAAACCACTTGTCTACATGAATAATTACCAATGTGTAGACTCTGCATCAACCATCCCTATTATTTTTAGTTGGAGAAAAAGCTAATTCTTTATCAATCTTGTTTGTCAGGATTCAGAGAAAATACTCTTTTTTTTTTGAAACAGCTGCCTAAACATGCAATATCTAGAAAGAAAGGAATC
Source organism: Mus minutoides (assembly GCA_902729485.2). Lineage (NCBI taxonomy): Eukaryota > Metazoa > Chordata > Mammalia > Rodentia > Muridae > Mus > Mus minutoides. Next base: position 154,811 of record LR750418.1, read on the forward strand.
GTCCTTTATCAGACACATATTGTAAATCGAAATCCTCAAGTAGTCATTAAATTAGAACCAATGGTTGAACTGAAATTACCAGCGTTAAGGAAATGAAACAGTTGCTTGGCTCATTTGTCTATGCGTATGAAACCGACTATCCAAACAAGCATCTAAACTTCTGAATCAAGTCTAAATCCTTATGGTTAGGCATTGGATGGAAAGCTCAGAGGAATTCATGAGGAATCAGGATCATAAGGTTGGAATAATAAATGAACATATGATCCTGTGTCTTCTCACATACCAGGTTGCATTGAGGAGCGGGGTTCTAAAATGTGCTATGTTCCTCCACAGGTATGGTTGGTGAACAGTTTCTCTCAGGAGGACCCGCCTTGATCTTGTATAAAGATGGCCAGTGGAACCAGATCCTGGGCTGGCATCACACAACCATGTACTTATTCTTTGGGCTACAGGGTATAACCCAAATCATATGCTTCACTACTAATGTACTTCCACTTTCCTTGAGCAAGTTAATGTTATCAATTGCCATCTTTGTGGAGAGTAAGTATGAGGAAAATACATTTTCTGTACTCTATCAGTAGGTCTTGATGTAGTGTTTTATAATAATACATCTTTCATTTCTTTTTGTCACCTTGATTGGCAGGGCTATCTGTCTAGGCCATAGTTGAATATATGTGTATCCTAGACAAGATATCTATAGCCTTCCTTCCTTACATCTTTACAGACTAATTTAGATCTGGGCAGACACAGCCACTCAAAAAAACTTTATTTGCATTTCCTGTTTGGCTTTAAAAGTCATCTACAATGGGCATTTACCATCAGGGGTTGTGGGGCCTATTATTCTCACTGCTAACAGTGAAAGCTGAACTCAGAGTGGTATTGCATGAACTACTTGAAACAGAGCATCAACTCACAATAGAATATGTCTACCAACCTCTAATGAGCTTTAAGAAGGTCAGAAACAGAAACCCTGCGAAAATGTGATGTGTAGTATCTAAAAAAATGACTTCCTAATTCCAAGAGGTTAATGAGAATGACAGAATATTTCTTTCAGTAGATTTCACAGATTATCGTAAGGGTAATGGATGAAACAAGTGTTTAAAATTTTGTGATAATTTAAGTCAGTCTTTGCTGAATTCCTAAAAGTGAGACTTTGACTCCACCTCATTCAGCTGTACATTCACATTAATTATAGCTCCTCACGGTGGTCATGTTTATTATACATTATCCTGCACAGATAATACTTTGGACAAGACTTAAAATTTTTTTATGGTTTATTAGAACACAAGGCAAAGGTTGGAAGAACGGAAAAGTGGAGATAGAATTCAAGGATTCTCTTCCTAAGAGACAGTGTTTACTCTCCCCCAAAGCAAAAGTATGTTGCTCTGGGGGATCAGTGGGGATTTGCTCTTTGGGACAAGCTTATGTTTGTATAAAATTCTGTGGAGAGAGAGTGGTGCAGTGGAAAGCCTTTGACTTTATCAGAAAATATGTTTTGCTCCCTCTATTAGCATTTATGTTCTACAACCACACACACGGTCGGGAAATGATTGACATTTTTGTACACCAACTTCTGGTCTTCGTCAGCATATTTGCGGGTCTGGTTGCCTTCATGGAGTTCCTCATAAAGAACAGTCTACTTCTGGAGCTCTTGCGGTGCAGTCTTCTCATGCTTCAAGGAACCTGGTTCTGGCAGGTGAGTTGAGACTTCTAGCTGACAGACCAAGTGTCATTTCTGTCATTTCTAATTGATGAGGCATTTGTTTTTTTAATACTCCCTTTGCGCGAGCATCAAAGAGGTGATGTTCTTGGAGTAGCCTGGCAGGTCTAGTGAAGAATACTGTCAGAGTAACTGTGGAGGAAGTAGGTGCTGTGTTCCTTCATGATGGATCCACTGATCATGTATGTCAAATGTTGGAGCTGATGATTCTGGTAGTAGGTGATTCCTGCAGCTAGAACAGCTTATAGTCTGATGGATCAAAACTCAAAAATCATAGAAAGTCAAAAGACAGAACATTTACTGAGAGACAACTCTATGATGGGAAGGGGGATAAGTCACGTGGTATGCATGAAACAAACACACTATGAAACTTAGGTTTTATGAACAGTGTGGGGCTAACAAGATGACTCAGTGATGAGCAGTACTTATTGCTTTTGGAGAAGATAAAGTTTTTGTTTTTAGCATAACTTCCACTCCAGGGGTCCAGCATCTCTGGCCTTGAATGGTACCTCACTCAGGGCTAGAGCCTCTGCCTAGAATTCCTCAGTGAGAGGCTGGAAGTGTGGATCAGAGGCAGAGCCCATCTCACTTTATTATATTCCCATTCACAATGGTCCAGAGGTTAGGTATTACCACTTCTAATTCATCTCTAGATGTCTCCAGCAAGATCAAGCTATTTTCTCATGCTCAAACAATAATACAGCTAGGATCCAAATCTAGTTGTCTCTAATCCCAGATCCCTAAACTTCCCATGTTACAGCATCATCAGCTTCCTAAACTTGCCATGCCATTGAGAGCAGCAAATCAAATACTGACTGTGCATTTTAGAGAGACTATTGAGTTTCCATCACATTCATATAGACATATAAACTAAGTCTAGAATGAGATGGGAATGTGGTTTGACTGGGCAAGACTTTAAAGAAGTGCGTGGGGGGAGCAGAGCTGAGCTGGAGGCCTGCTGATGCTCGTCCAGGGCAATGGTTGGGGTAAAGGCAGGCCCTTGCACCACGTCCGGCTGCTGTGTGTGTTTTGTCTCTATGATCATCTTGTTGTTGTTGTTGTTGTTTATGAGTATGAATTCTGTGTGCCTGAAAAGGCAGGCATCAATTCTTTACTCAGTTCAGGATTGTATGTGTTGTCTGTCTTTCCATTACTGCAACAGATGCCTAAGTGATCAGTTACAGAGAGAGAATGGATATTTTCCCACATGCTCTCCGAGGTCCCAGTCTGTGCTTTGTTAGGCCCTTTGGCTTTTAGGCTATTGTGTGCGAGCACATCACAGTGGGAATATATGTGGAGAACACTTGTATCATGATTATAAAGTAAAAGAGAGTAATGGCCAGGGCTCCACAATCTCCTCCTTCTGACCTAAGGGCTCCTTTAGGCCTCCAACCCAAAGGTTAGATACTTATCAATAGTGAAACAAGTGGAGAGCAAGCAGTTACCTTCTGGGCCTTGAGGAGCCTTGCATTTTTCAAATTGTAGTGTACATACATATATACATATATACATATACACATATACACATATATACATATACACATATATACATATACACATATATACATATATTATTAATAAGCTTGATATTTTATAAAGAAAGACAGTAGGAGCAAGAAAGGAAACCTGAGGAGAGTTGATGAAAGGAATTATAACATAGGATTATAATTAATTAAAGTCACCTAATATTTAGTTAATACTTAGTTATTAGTTCTTCTTAGACATAAAAAGAGAAGGAATAAAAGAGCTTATTGCTGCCACTTTGGGCACAAAAATAATATTTTCACACTTCTTGAAATGTTTTGAAAAAACCCTAAAAACTATGAGATTACAATCTATAGGGACAAATTTGTGATTATTTAGAAGGTTTTTTCAACCTACCAATATGTCTAGATTAGTTTCTTGTGTTGTCAGGTGTCTAGCCTGAATATTGACTCTGACCCTTAAAGAAAAATGAACGTTTTTATGAGTGTGAATATATATTAACAAGAAATGACTAGTAAGGCACATCTTCATCCTTTGATTCCTCTGAAGTAAAAATGGCTAGCAATTTAGGGGAATGTCTTATGCTTCCTTTATTGGTATGTGCAGTATGTGAACATGCATGTTCCAATCTCTCTCCTAAACCAATTGTATTGTGGTTGGCTTTTCACCACTTTCATCTCCTGCCATATGTCCACAAATGGCTAACACTAGTACATAAATTATTAACAGATTAGAGAAAGCGCCACTTGGACTCTTGGATGCTTGGAACCGTGTTTATGGACATGTGAGCTGAATGAGGCAAATGTACAGACTGGTTATTTTTTTATAGCTTATATTGAAATGGTTCTGTGCAGACAGAAGAGAAATTCCCCTCTTAGCCTATAAAAAGTCATTTCTTTCCTAAACCACGTGGCATTTAAACTGTGTGTATTCAGTGACTGAGCCACTTCATGTAATTTAAAAACGAGAAGCAAGTCCCTTGTGCCCTTCATTCTGTGACAAGTTTTTCTTCCTATGGGAGAGCGACTTAGAGGCTCATTTTGTACTTTCTTCTTCCTCTGCTTCTCTTCCTCTTCCTCAGAGTGTAGGATGGTTGGGCATCGGGGAAGATTTTCCTGTTGCCGTGGCTTCTTGTCACTTTGGATAGCTGTCTTTGGGTGTATCCTAGCTCTGTTTGTCCCCATGTCCCAAAGATTCCTCACAGGACAACTGTCCAGATTCTGAGTCCAAACTGTAGCTCCTCCTTGTCTGTATATTATAAAAAACAAAATGACTAAGCAGTTTGGAGCACATTGTGCTCTGGCATCACCCAGATGGTGGGTCACAACCTTCTGTGACTACTACCATAGATACCGGGTGTGCAAGTGGTATTCAGGTATACATGCAGGTAAACACTCAAAGTAAATACACACAAAATAAAATAAATGTCTATTTAAAACAAAAGTCCATTCTAGAATGGCAAAATGGTTCACAGTTGTGTCCCCAAGACCTGACATTGTAGATAAAACCCTTGTTTGGATTTTCATTGTTGACTTCAATGAGATTAACATAGTATGGGCAGTATAATTCATACTGTAAGTTATAGAAAATGGGCCTCTCGGTTATTCCTTATCAGAATAAAAAAGTTAGCTACAGTGTTTCTAATAGCAGTGAAGATTGAACTAATCAAAATGTGGGGTTTTTGGTGTGTGTGTGGGGGGTAGCATACAAAATATAATAAAAAGAATTCCTTCATAGGTCTTTTGTAATTTTCTGGTAGAAAACTAATTAGGACCACTTATAAAAATATATTGTTCATTTTATAAGATGTCTTGGTGGGTTTGTTAGTTTCTGGCCCTGAGTTACAATGTTCTTAATTCAATTAAGTTTAGCTTAAAGGCCTAGAATATCCCTTGGCTGCCATAGTAGTTATCTTCATGGCCCCTGTTCTTGGGTCACATCTTGGCCTTTAGTCATATATGTAGCTTTCAAACACTAGGGGATGAGGTTCCAGTAAGAAACACTCAACCTTTCTGTCACTCTGACATAAAATAATAATAGAAATAGTAAAAAAAAAAAAAAAAAAGTAAAATCCTGTTGTAAAATGGCAGTTTTTTATTTATTATTATCATTATTATTTTTAATGATGGCTACTAAAGGTTTCTTGAGACAGTCTATTTTGGAGGTTTCCAAAGACAACTGTGGAGTCTATGTAAAATGGTACATTAGAACCCAATTCTGTAATATCCAGAAAAAGAGGGGAACAAGGTTTAAAACATATGTAGGGATGCTGTCTCTAGTTGAGAGAGACAAAGAAGGAAAGAAAGATACTTGTGTGAGATTTTAGTAAAGACACAGCTAGAAAAATCCATCAGCGAGTCACCAACGTCAACACATAGCTTACACTTTTTGGTAACACAGACGTGCTTTTTTTTATGGACTCTGTGCTAACGGGTCAGTGAGCAGGAGAGATTCTGGCCAGGTTACAAACATACACAAGGACTGGAGGTACTGTTAATGGAGGAGACATTGAGACCCTTAGACCATGGAGATGAAGACACAACTGTGACAGGTTCTTTAAGGCTGAGATTCTCTATGAGGACACTGAAATAAATAACCCAACTGCCAGGGCTACTGACTCCATGGGAAACTGAGAATTGAGGGGTTAAACTGATCCAGGAATGTTGCATAGGTCTGTGTGGCCAGAAAGACATGGTCTTGTGACAGAGACGGGTGCAGGAGGACAGATAGATGTTCTACACTTTCTCCGTGCCTTAAACACAGAAAACCTCACATAGAAAAAGACAATGCTCAAACAGTACACGAGGAAGTGTTAACTGGAAGATAAGGAGAAATTAGTCTGGGAAAGTCTAACAGAAGGTGGAGTCCTACATCAAAACCTGTAATTACCAGGTGGATGTCCAACCTGCCTTGTACGAGTGAATTAATGAGACTGGCAGCCCTACTCTCACCCACAGAGATGGATATCAAAGCAAAATGTAGAAGAGACCACATTCAACTCCACCAAGAAGTGACCCTGGGTTATAATACCTTCACTTCGTTTTGTATTTTATTCATTTATTATTTTTAACCTTTATCTTTTAGAATTTGCAGGTCTCTATTTCTGTTGTTGGGTTGTTCTGAGATAGCTTGTATTTCCACAGAAGAGTCTTTTAGCACCATCCTTCCTCTGTAATATGATGGCTGTTGTCTTGGCTTACTCTTCTTCCTCCCTTCAGCAAAACCATAGGAAATAGCGTACTCAATAATGATGTTAGGGGGAAATGCTCTTAACTTCCTAGTGAAAAGATGCAAACTACCTCACTGAACCAAAACCCACATCCAGAGTCTGGGAAAAGACACTAAGGCTAGGAGAGTTTATTGTTCTTGCAGAGGAGCTGGATTCAATGGCTGGTTCCCACATCAGACAGGTCATAACTGCCTGTAATACCAGCTCTGGCATATCTGAGGCATCTGGCCTCTTCAGGCACATGCATTTATCTGTTCATACACACAGAGACATAATAGACACACAAATTAAAAAAAAAATAAGATAAATCTTAAAAAGAGAAACAAGATCAAAGTATGTATATTTCTAGGAAATACGCTTCACTTGTAAAAAAAAAAATCCAAAAACTGAGAGTCAAAGTTTAGAAATCAATCTACTAGAAACACTGAAGCCAGAAGGAGAAAAAAAAATGTGGCAGGGATCTTCTGATACCTGATAAGAGCTGATAAGTAGACTCCAAACTAAAACTTGTCAGAAGGGAGAATGAAGGCCACTGCATATTACAGGGAACAATTCAAGAAGTGTTGGTAATCGTAAATATTTATTCATGGAATGCTGGGCTCCCAGTTTCACAAAGAAAACACTAAAATGCATGGGAGGTTACATAGGTCTTAATATAATGATAGTGGGAGACTTTAATTCCTTGTCCATATTGTGAGGTAGGCCTTACCATCTAAGAATTCCTAAAGAAACTTCAGAGATAGACTATTTAATTGATCATGTGGATTAACAGATGTCAACAGATAATTCATCGAAAAGATAAGAACATTCACACTCTTCCAAGCACCTCTCGAAACGATCTCTAAAATCGATGCGATTACAGGCCACAAAGTAAGCCTTGAGAATACAAAAGGATCGGGCTGGAGAGATGGCTTAGTGGTTAAGACCACTTGCTGCCCTTGTGGAAGACCTACCTGGGTTTAGTTCCCAGCACCCACATCAGCCAGCTCATGACCATCTATAACTGTAGTTCCAGGATTTCTAATCCTTGTGAACACCCACTTGCAGGTGCTGCACATACAGAGCAGGAGGTAAACACACATACACATACTTTTTTTTTTTAAAGAGAGATGATTTAAAAAATTTTCAAAACTCCCTGTATCATGCAGATTGTAGAAGAATAAAGCTAAAAATCAATTGGAAGAGAAACCAAAGAAACTATACAAATCTTTGGAGAATAAAAACTATAGCACACTCAGCCTCTATCTTGAGCCAGCTCTTTGTGTATGCAGCCTTCTTTGGTAGACTGAGAAAAATCCTAATTCTGATATCTCTAAGATCCTAGTGCCTCCATTTCATCCTAGGCTTCAATGCCACAGATTCACATATGGCCTCTCATGGTCTGTAAGCCAGCCACAGTTGCCTGCCCATGAAATTCTAAGCCAGGCAAAGCAATTCATGGTAACCATTTCTCAAAATCCCCAAAGAATAAAAAAGTAAACAAGCAACAACAGAACATTATGAACAATGCTATAACCTGTATAACCTATATAACTATAATGTTATATCCTGACATCTTAGCTGCCAATACTGTAGGGAACATACTAAAGTGTTTATGGTTCAGCTTCTTCTTCTTCTTCTTCTTCTTCTTCTTCTTCTTCTTCTTCTTCTTCTTCTTCTTCTTCTTCTTCTTCTTCTTCTTCTTCTCCTCCTCCTCCTCCTCCTCCTCCTCCTCCTCCTCCTCCTTCTCTTCCTCCTTCTCCTTCTCCTTCTCCTCCTCCTTCTCCTCCTTCTCCTCCTTCTCCTTCTTCTTCTTCTCCTCCTCCTTCTCCTCCTCCTCCTTCTTCCTCCTCTCTTCATTTTCCTCCTCCTTCTTCTTCCTTCTTCATTCTTCTTCTTCTATTCCAAAGTGGCAAAGGTGGCCAGAAACCTGTTCCATCAATTCATCATTTGCACCAGCTCCTTAGAAAGCAGAGAGGCAGCTCAAACTTTTCTGTTTCCATATTGGTCTTATGCCCTTAGTTTACCAGCCAGTTTAGTGCCATGATTTTTCTCCAAAGTATGTTAGTTACACCTAGTAAGATACTTTCTAAGTCTAAGGCAGGATCAGCCAGAAGCACACAGGCCACAGAAAAGGCAGAGCATCTGGGACAGGGTCCTTCCTACATCCATCTGCACCCAGGAGGTGGGGCTGTTTTGCAGCCCTCTGTGCAGCATTCATACCAGGGGAGAGTTTGTCTCCAGGGAGTGCTCTCACCCCAGAACTCAGGGGAAGTCTATATTTTCTTTCCTGTGACTCTCTAAGGCAGGACCAGCCAGGAGCATACAGGCCACAGAAGCAACAGATCAGTTGGGTCAGGGTCCTTCCTGCTTCCATCTGCATCCAAGAGGGGGGACTGTTCTGCAGCCCTCTGTGCATCATTCTTGCCATAGGAGAGCTTGTCTCCCAGGAGTGCTGACACAGGCTTACAGACCCACAGGAGGAACAAGCTCCAGCCAGAGACAGCAAGAACATCTAACACCATTTTACCAGATGGTAAAAGGCAAACCCAAGAATCTTACCAATGGAAACCAAGACTACTTGGCATATTAGAACCCAGTACTCCCACCATAGCAAGTCTTGGATACTTCAACACACCGGAAAAGCAAGATTTGGATTTAAAATCATGTCTCATGATGCTGATAGAGGATTTAAGAAGGACATAAATAACTCCCTTAAAGAAATACAGGAGAACACAGGTAAACAGGTAGAAGCTCTTAAAGAGGAAACACAAAAATCCCTTAAAGAATTATAGGAAAACACATCCAAACTAGTGAAGAAAAAGAACCAAACCATTCAGAATCTAAAAATGGAAGTGGAAACTATAAATAAATCACAAAGGGAGACAACTCTGGAGTGAGAAAATCTAGGAAAAAAATCAGGAGTCATAGAAGCAAGCATCACCAACAAAATACAAGAGATAGAAGAGAGAATATCAGGACCAAAAGATACTATAGAAAACATTGACACAACAATTAAAGAAAATGCAAAATGCAAAAAGATCCTAACTGAAAACATCCAGGAAATCCAGGATGAAATGAGAAGACCAAACCTAAGGATAATAGGGGTAGATGAGAATGAAGATTTTCAACTTCAAGGGCCAGCAAATATCGTCAACAAAATTATAGAAGAAAACTTCCTTAACCTAAAGAAAGAAATGCCCATAAACATATAAGAAGCCTACAGAACTCCAAATAGACTGGACCAGAAAAGAAATTCCTCCTGTCACATAATAATCAAAACACCAAAGGCACAAAACAAAGACAGAATATTAAAAGCAGTAGGGGAATAAGGTCAAGTAACATGTAAAGGCAGACCTATCAGAATTATACCAGACTTCTCTCCAGTGACTATAAAAGCCAGAAGATCCTGGACAGATGTCATACAGACCCTAAGAGAACACAAATGACAGCCCATGCCAGACCAGGCAGGCTACTATACCCAGCAAAATTCTCAATTACCATACATGGAGAAACCAAGGTATTCCATGACAAAACCAAATTTACACAATATCTTTCCACAAATCCAGCCCTTCAAAGGATAATAAAGGGAAAACTCCAACACAAGAAGGGAGACTATGCTCTAGAAAAAGCAAGAAAGTATTCTTCAACAAACCTAAAAGATAGCCACATGAACAGAATCACAACTCTAAACTCTAACAACAAAAATAAGAGGAAGCAACAATGACTTTTCCTTAATATCTCTTAATATCAATAAACTCATTGAATTTGATTTCTATTTGGGGAATTTTCTATTTCCCCAATAGAAAGACATATCCTAACAGACTGGTTACATAAACAGAACCCAACACTTTGCTGTATACAGTAGACCTACCTCAGGGACAAAGACAGACACTACCTCAGAGGAAAAGCCTGTAAAACTATTTTCCAAGCAAATGGTCCCAAGAAACAAGCTGGGGTAGCCATTCTAATATCGACTTTCAACCTTAAGTTATCAAAAAAGACAAGGAGGGATACTTCATATTCATCAAAAGTAAAATCATCCAAGATGAACTCTCAATTCTGAATATCTATGCTCCAAATGCAAGAGCAGCCACATTCATTAAAGAAACTTTACTAAAGCTCAAAGCACACATTGCGCCACATGCAATAATAGTGGGAGACTTCAACGCCCACTCTCATCAATGGACAGATCCTGGAAATAGAAACTAGAGACACTTTGAAACTAACAGAAGTTATGAAATAAATGGATTTAACAGATATCTATGGAACATTTTATCCTAAAACAAAAGGATATACCTTCTTCTCAGCACCTCATGGTACCTTCTCCAAAATTGACCATATAATTGGTCACAAACCAGGCCTCAACAGATACAAAAATATTGAAGTTATCCCATGCATCCTATCAGCTTTTACCAGCAAACTCCTGTCTTAGTCAGGGTTTCTACTCCTGCACAAACATCATGACCAAGAAGCAGTTGGGGAGGAAAGGGTTTATTCGGCTTACACTTCCATATTGCTGTTCATCACTGAAGGAAGTCAGGACTGGAACTCAAGCAGGTCAGAAAGCAGGAGCTAATGCAAAAGCCATGGAGGGATGTTCCTTACTGGCTTGTTTCTCCTGGCTTGCTCAGCCTGCTCTCTTATAGGACCCAAGACTACCAGCCCAGAGATCGTCCCACCCACAAGGGGCCTTTCCCCCTTCATCACTAATTGAGAAAATGCCTTACAGTTGGATCTCATGGAGGCATTTCCTCAACGGAAGCTCCTTTCTCTGTGATAACTCCAGCTGTGTCAAGTTGACACAAAACTAGCCAGTACAATTGATCCCTTGTCAACTTGACACACAGATACATCACTAGTAAGCCTCAATCCTTAGTTCTTATTCATCCCCAAGAACTTAAATAACTTTAAAAGTCCCAAAGTCTTTACATATTAAAAGTTCAATCCTTTTAAAATATCCAGTATATTCAAAGTCTCTTAACTGTGGCCTTCACTAAAAACTTCCTTCAAGAGGGAAAAATATCAGGGCACAAGTACAATCAAAACCAAAATTAAATCTCCAACCATCCAATGTCTGGGATCCAACTTACAATCTTCTGGGCTCCTCCAAGGGCTTGGGTCACTTCTCCAGCCATGCCCTTTGTAGCACACACATTGTCCTCTAGGCTCCAGATGTCTGTACTTTACTGCTGCTGCTGTTCTTGGTGGTCATCTCATGGTACTGGCATCTTCAAAATGCTGCTGTCTTCCTAGGCTTCAACACTAGCCTCTCATAGTCTCTCTTCATGGTACCAAGCCTCAACTCCTTTGCATGACCCCCTTCAGTCCTGGGCTATCAATTGCAACTGAGGCTGCACCTTCACCAATGGCCTTCAATGGCCTCTCACAGTGCTTCCATGGCCTCAGCTGCTCTTCATGACCCCTTCATGCCTTCAAGATCAGTACCACCTAGGTAATTCTTACACATTACCAAATCCAGCCACAACACAAGGTACAACCACAGCTATCTCTGGAACACAGCCTCCTTGTGCTTTCAGAAAACACTTCCCAGAAGATGCTACCTCAATGATGCTGGTCTCTTCTTAATCACTGCTAATTTCTTAGCTCCAGCTAACCAGCATCAATAGTTCCAGTAATACAAAGGTTTCACTTTATTAGTTCTAGTATCTTATTAATCACAGCTGATTCTTCAGCCCCAGCTAACCAGAACTACAGAATCTCACAATCAAAGTAACAATGGCCCTGAAAAGAGTCTTTAATCTTCCCTCTGAAATTTCACAAGCCAGGCCTCCATCTTCTACACTGTTTTTAACATTATCTTCCAAGCTCCTACACAACATCCCACAGAGGTCTTAACACAGAATGGATCTTCTGGCCCAAAGTTCCAAAGTCCTTCCACAGTCCTCCCCAAAACATGGTCAGGTTGTCAGGGGAATACCTCACTTCTTGTACCAATTTGTCTTAGTCTGGGTTTCTATTCCTGCACAAACACCATGACCAAGAAGCAGTTGGAGAGGAAAGGGTTTATTCGGCTTACCCTTCCATATTGCTGTTCATCACTGAAGGAAGTCAGGACTGGAACTCAAGCAGGTCAGGAAGCAGGAGCTAATGCAGAAGCCATGGAGAGATGTTCTTTACTGGTTTGCTTCCCCTGGCTTGCTCAGCCTGCTCTCTTATAGAACCCAAGACTACCAGCCCAGAGATCGTCCCACCCACAAGGGGCTTTTCCCCCTTGATCACTAATTGAGAAAATGCCTTACAGTTGGATCTCATGGAGGCATTTCCTCAACTGAAGCTGCTTTCTCTGTGATAACTCCAGCTGTGTCAAGTTGACACAAAACTAGCCAGTACAACTACCTAACAATGAATGGAAAATTTAAAACTATTATCAATTCTTTAGGATGAAATCATTAAAATGGTATACATCATAGCAACTAAGAGCTTTATTAGATTATATCTTAATTCATGATACATCATATACATACGGATCTCCATATATTTTCTCATATATATATATATATATATATATATATATATATATATATATATATATATATATATATATTCTAGCTGTAAAGAAACAAAATAAAATATTAAACACGTAGGAAAGAAAAGATACTCTCTAGGAACCTTTTCCTGATTTCTTTATATTCTGGGAGACAAAATATATTTGTTATTGGTTTTAAGGACAGGAAAATTATTAAATACACAAAAATTATGTAGAACCAAGTCCTACTATTATATCTATCTATCTATCTATCTATCTATCTATCTATCTATCTATAGATAGATAGATAGATATATCATATATGTCATATATATAACATATACACAGACACACACACATATATAACATTATTTATTTCCTATTTGGATAAAAGTCACAAAATGTGGTGTCATAGTCAGTGTCTGTTACTGTGAAGATACACAATGACCGTGACAACTCTGACAAAGAATAACATTTAATTTGGGATTGCTTACAGTTCGTTGTCATGATGGTGGGAAGCATGGCAGCATGCGGGCAGATAAGGTGCTGGAAATGTAGCTTTAGAGTTCTATATCCAGATCCACAAGCAGCAGTAAAAAGAGACACTGAGTCTGACTTGAGCCTTTTAAACCCCAAAACTTACCCCCAATAACACACTTCCTTCAATTAGGACATACCTACTCCAAAAAGGAACAGTAATGCCACTCCCTGATGATCAAGCATTCAAATACTATTCAAACCACCACACACAGAATGAGCGACTTTAAATTAAGCAGTTTGGTGATACTTAGTTCTTTTACAATGTTGTAAGTATGTCAACTCTGATGAACTGCAAAACATCTTTATCTCCTCAAAAGGCCAATCTAGATCCTTTAGCTGATCTCTCTTCTTCATCTTAGGGCCCGGGAAGCACTGATCTGTGGCCTCCATGAATACTTACCTATTCTGGATATTTTGTATTAGACAAAAATAATAAAGTATCTGACCTACTGTTCCTTGCTTCTTTGGCTCTATGTGTTTTCAAGTTTCATCTATGCTGTAGCATGGTCCTTTTATGATTAATTAATATTTTATTTCATGGGTATACCACATTTTGGTTACCCATCATAGGTTGATGGGTGCCACTTTTCCTTCAGTTTATGGCTATGGTGGATATGCTGTTCAGAATATTTTTGTATGAGTTTTTATTTGAATGTTTCGAGCATATAGGTATAAAATTGATGGCTATAGGTAAATTTTACATTCCACTTCTTAAGGTTCTTACACTATTAATCCATTGTGCGTATATCAGTTTGAAGTCCTATCAACCATGAACAAGGATACCAACTTCTCTGTATAATGAAAATTCAGTCCAGTTTTTGTTTATGGGTTGTATCTTAGTGAGAACTTGTGGAATCTCTTTACGGTTTGATTTTTCTTCCCTTTTGACTAATGATGTTGCTTCCCTTAATATATGCTTCCTAATCTGTTATAAACTTAACAGCATCTGGAGCAATGGTTCTTGCCCACTGAGATAAATTTTGGTTAAGTTTTAGGAGTGATTTTTATATTTTAAGCATTGCATTTTTATCGGATGTATGATTTACAGACAGCCTCCCCCTATTGTGTTCTTGAAAGACTATTTTGAAGTCAAAATTTTTTATCTTAACTGTGACAGAAGTCTTAATTTGGGCTTTAGAGTTATCTATCAAATCTTGATCATAAAACTTTTCCATGTGTTTTTCAAGTGAGTTAAATGACTTTTCTCCTATTTACAACTTTTGACATATTTTGAGGTAATTTTTAATATGATCTAAGATAGGTGTCCAGATTTACTATTGTACATGTGGATTTCCAGCTGTGCCATCATTTTTGAAGAGATAATTCTTTGCTCTGATTGGCATATTTCTAAAAACCAACTAATCATAAATATATAGGTCTATTTCTGGGTTCTCAATTCTATTTCATTACTTCATATTTCTGTCAATTTAATCAATGCAGCAGTTATGATTACTATAGGAAAGCAATGCATTTTAAAAGAGAAAGGTGTGAGTCCTATAACTTTGATGATCTCTTTCCATGATTTTAAGAGTGTAATAATGGATACAATGCAATTCCACAAAAAATTTATGATCAGCTCTTTTAAAAAATGTCTGTGACAAAACCCTATTGAGATTTCAACAGGCATTATTTTGATTTGGCAGGTTGCCCTGGGTGTTTTGCCATCTCATGCCATATTGAGACATGTAGTCCATAATTTGAGGTGGTTTTCCGTTTCCTTGAGCCCTTGATTCCTTTTACCAGTGTTATGCACATCCTGACATATATTTAAAAACTTCTCAATCTGTGTGAATTCATATGTGTATTTACATGAGCATGTGTGGGTGGCACCTGGAATCAAAGTCAGTGCCTTGCGGGTACCAGTTAAATGTTCCCCCATGGAATTATAGTTCCAGTTTTCTCAGGTACTTTACTTTAAGTACATTAAAGAAGCTTTTATTGTGGGATTTCTATTGCTTATGTGTAAGAATATATGTGATGATTATGTATTGATTTTCAATTTACAAATCTGAAAATCTCCTTCATTAGATTTGATAATTTGGTTGTGGGTTTTTATGATTTTGTTTCCAATCATATTATATGCATCAATGCAGATCATTTTTACTCTTTCTTTTCCAAAGTGAATGTCTTCATTTTTCTTGATTAATTTTCCTGACAAGAATTTTCAATAAAGTGTTTAATGGAGGTAATAATAGAAAATATCTTTACATTGTTCCTGATCCTGAAGAGAAAGTCCTAGCCTTTTACCAGTTAACATAACATTGTCTGTGGGTTTCTATCTATTTAAAAAGCATTTTACAGTCTAATTATGAAACACCAGAGATGAGGCTGTACAGTGTTAGTATTATGCATCAATCTTTATCATCATTGGAGTAAAATATGCTTTGGCCAACTGTTAAGTTGGTGATTGTTTTTAATAGATGATCCATTTTTTGGCATATGACCATCAAGACTTGATAGTGTTGAACTTCAAATTAAAAAGGAAGATTTTATTCTTACCTTCTTATAAGACAGACTGGGGATTTCTGAAAGTGCATCCAAGGCCAGAGATGACCCCTATAAACATTTTTGAAATTAGATAATTAAATATGATAAAATTATCCTTCAAACATATGGCTTGGGAGAGAGTGGACAATAGTGAAACATACAGAAAACCTGACGTTGTGTTTGTGATGTCTCAAATTATGGGAGTCATATTAGTTAGCAAACATTTTAAAATGTGCCTTCTTTGAGAATATGCTTGGTTATTTTGATGTGCACTTGTTTTGAATTGCAGATGGGTTTTGTGCTGTACCCCCCTAAAGGAAGCGCTACATGGAACCTGTCAGATATTCACAATAGAATGTTTCTCTCAATGTGCTTTTGCTGGCATTATGCATCAATCATTATCCTCATTGGAGTAAAATATGCTTTGGTCAACTGGTAAGTTAGTGATTGTTTTTAATGGATGATCCATTTCTTGGTATATGACCATCAAGACTTGATAATGTTGAACTTCTAATTCAAAAGGAAGATTTTATTCTTACCTTTTTTTATAAGACAGACCAGGGTATTGGGAAATTATCTCTACACAAAGAAGTGGCCAGTAAAAAAGGTCCATGTGGACTTAAAGTTGTAACACACAGCTGCTGTGCCTCTGACCCCATGCCTCACCCTGCACATTCCCTCTGGATCCTCTGTCCTTTCACATATACTGTTGTCTATTCTGAATGGCCAGATCCCCTTTGTGCAGTGAGATCTCCACTTACTACTCATGGGCACATACTTTAATTGTCCCATTTCATAACCTTGGGACTTTTTTTTTGACAAATGTATATTAACGAAATTAAATAAGGCAATAACCCCAATATTTCTAAAAGTTGAATGATGTATTCTTATACACAAGAATCCTGATCTAACTCTCTGAGCAGGGGAGAAGCAACATAGAAGATTGCTGAGAACACATTTTCCTAGTTCTATTGCCTATTGGCTATGACTTCAGACTCATTACTGAGGCACAAAAAATATGAATCTTACTGTTACTAAATAAGAGGACCTAAATGGGACCATGAAGATGTAAAACCTCAACAAATGGTCATCCAGTCCATGGTGCCTTCCTCTTTATTTGGTATAAAAATAGGAGGTGGAGACTCTCCCATGGGGAATATAATTGTCCCGTAGCCAGGGAGAATTAGAGAGGCAGACAATGGAAATAAAGTCCAGTGAGTGGAAGCAGTCTAGAGGACAAGGAAGGCTTCTCACATTTGAAAGGTAATGTTAGCTCAAAAAAATGAGTAGGACAGAAAGAGGATGATCATGGCTCCCACAGTAGTTTGTAATAAAGCACAGTGGGATTGGCTGATCCCAATTACTGGGCACACACGCAGCCTCTAACACTTAATCCTCCAGACTCTACACTGAGTATAATACTCTACCCCTGCAGCAAAGTGTACCTAGTGTTCAGTATACTGGACACTAGCTCCACAGAATGTATAATGAGGCACAGTCCATAGTACAGTTACTATGTATCTAGTGCTGTACACCTTGCAGTTTCTCCAGATCCCTAGAATGTAGCAGCTATTCCTAGGCCCCATGGTTTGTCGACTTCTACTGTAACCAGCTGTGCATCCTCTAGGCAAGGGTTCCGGGTCATCCCTCCTCCTCTGAGCTTTCCACTACAGTAGCTGCGACACTTGGACTCTGAAAAAGAAACTAGAAACATTGCCTTCTCCATCTCCCAGATGTCCCCTTGGTCTTTGGATGGGTGCACTTCACTCTGTAGATCCTTTCTTCCTCCTCCAGATTGTTTCTGATAGTTCTCTTCCCTTCCCCACAAAGCATGTGCTTCAGCTCATTGTTAAGGCTGGCTGGGCTACTGAATCTTGCTTTCTTCCCCTGTTGTTCTAGGCTGACATCTGAGCCTCATCCTCTTAGGGGCTGGGCAGTCTTCAGGAACAGTACCAGGATGCAAGGAAAAGCTCTCCTTCGTGTCAGCACCCCTCCAGAGCAAACAGAAGACTACTGTCTCTTCCTGTTTCAAAAGCCTTCAGATGCCTAATATATGGCTTGTCCATTTGCAGGTCCCTAGAAACAAGAAACTCCAGTTTTATTTTTTTTAACCTCTTACAATTTCCTGCTCCCTTCCTAAAGTGTTGTTCTAATCTCTGAGTGGACAGTTCCCTTTGCCTGGCACATTTACACTAAATGCCCATCTCTTCTTTGAAACTTTCTATAATTCCTCTGATTCATATTGATCTGTGTTTCCTGAGCTCCAGTCTGAGCTTTGTTTGCACAGACACTTTAAGTATGGTAGTCTACCAATTGTCATATGCTGGCTACTAGACCCTGTTAATCCTCTCTACCAGCTACATTGTATCCTCATGTGAAAACCATCATTTTTATATCCCCGTACATACTGGCACATTGGCAGACAAATAATAAATGTTCAGTTGACATCTATGAGATGTGTACTAGATCTGCATTTCAGAGGTATTTAAATATAATCTTCATTTGTTCAGAAATCCTATTTTATATGTTTTTCAATTTCCCTTTGATATTGAAATTGAAAAGACATGACCAAGAGTTCAACTTTCCCTGAACTATTTTGATATATATTTAAGCAACAGTTTTAAAATACCACAAAGACTCAGTATTGTCTTTCAGTGAGATCATGCAGATAACTAGATCAGTTCTAGCTTTGAGAATAAGGAGCTTTGAAACTCCTTTAGTCAGGGTTTGACTATGAACTGATTGCTTATCTACAAGTCGTTAAATGTCAGACATTATATCCAAGTTGTTTGACACAACACCATGACAACCACACAAGCACATCTAAGTTACAGAACTCTCCTCCCCAAATGCTTTAAAGATTACATTAATTATCCCAATTTTGCAAAATAATGGCTGAAGATTGACTTATTCTATCCCCTGCCTGTAGTCTTGATTACATAAGCTCATTGAAAGCTATGTATTGGGAAATCTTGTTGCATATTTAATATGTCCCACAAATATACCTCTGTTGCTAATAACTATTTCAATAGTCCTTGCCTATGAGTAAAGAAGCCTATATCCAGATATATGTTTCACACAGTGAGTCATGTGAGCTATTGTGAAGAACAAAGTGGAGGTTGTTCACACACCAGACACTAAGTTTCATGGAAGTAGCTTGTGATAACTCTGCTCTCTTGGATATTAATTCATGAGAACATGAAGCAAGAGCAGAGACATACCTTGATCTTGATTTCCTCAATTTTCTCCATTTTAGTAACTAGCAATGTGTCTGAGTATCTGCCTATCTCTATCACTATCTATCTATCTATCTATCTATCTATCTATCTATCTATCTATCTATCTTTCTTTCTTCTTATTTGGGGTGTGTTGTTTTGAATGACTTTTGTTTTGTTCTTAAGACATGGTCTTACTATGTGGTCCCAAGTTGCTTTAGAACTTGCTGTGTAGAACAGACTGGCAACAGCCTCTGCCTCTGCCTCTGCCTCTGCCTCTGCCTCTGCCTCTGCCTCTGCCTCTGCCTCTGCCTCTGCCTCTGCCTCTGCCTCTGCCTCTGCCTCTGCCTCTGCCTCTGCCTCTGCCTCTGCCTCTGCCTCTGCCTCTGCCTCTGCCTCCTCCATGGAGGGGTTAAAGGCAGGTGCCACCATGCCAGGCTGCAGTTCCTTTTAATCACCCCACCTCTCACAGTACTTCACAGGACATGAACCACAGATGCCTAGAACCCAATAATGGTCTAAATGTGTCTGCACTTGCTTACGGCAAGAGCAGGGTATAACCCAAAGAGAAAGAACAGGAAGTAGTGTGAGTTACTGGATCTTTATTAACATTCATTCCCAGTAAGCAGCCTTCAGAAATGAACACAATTGATTAATTTTTTTATTTATGTGGATTGGTATTGTTCTATGTGGAAAGAATATATAGGCTTTTAAAGATGACATAAATGCTCTTCAGCCTTTAACCTGTTACAGAGCATCAGCCCCTCACAATGGTAGTGGCTTGAACTATTCAGGACATATGAACAAAATTAGTAGTCAAAACTCAAGGCAAATAACTGAGCAGTTTTTCTTGGCTGTTGAGTCAACAGACATTATTGAATCTGTTCAGTTGTTCTTTATCGAGGATGCTAGGGTTAGTTGGTGGCTGAAGAATAGAGAGCCTCTATTCACAGATGACTGATGTGACCTCCTGTCATATCGTTCCAAATGTCAATGTTCTAGGTTAGAATCACTCCTGACTCTTGTTAGGGTTAGGCCAGAAAATGAGATGAAGTCAATGAAGCTCTTGTGAAGCTTTTGTGTGGGACCCAGAGCACAGGGAATGACAGCATATATAGATGGAATAAGTTGGAACTTCATCAGACAATGACAGCATGTATAGATAGAATAAGCTGAAACTTCATTGAACAAAGAAAGAGAGAAAGTAACACTCAGAATGTAAAGAGGCTGAAGGAAGCTTACATAAAAAGAAATACAGGCCAGACTTGACAGGTGTATTCAGTTGGGCTGTCATCCTAAGAACAGGTCATGTATTTCCTTACAGGAAATGACATGTCTTTGCAATCCACAGGTAGTTTGATGTAGATATTCTGCTAAAGTCAGATTCATTTATATTTGTCATAGTCAATAGTCTCCTGCTTGTTTTTACAAATGATCAGTTGTCTTCTGGTGCATAACTAAGCAATCTCATAACACATTTTACAGACACATCTTTCCTCTTTCCTTAGCTCTTGGTGTAGTCAATACTCATTTCCAGGTATCTCAAAGCCATGTGGAAATCATTTCCCTTTGTTGGATTGCCTCTGTTCATGGTCATTGTGGGAATAATCTATAGTTTGTTACAGTTTAGATTCATATTTCTCTAAAGTTTTGACTCTTGATATCTTGTAACCAGAGAAAATCGTCTTCTTCTTTCCTAGGTTAGTCAAGTCTAGACTGAGGAAGGGCTGCACCTCAGAAGTTGGACTCCTGAAGCATGCTGACCGTGAGCAGGAATCAGAAGAAGAAGTATGATTTTGATGGGCATCTAGTCTTTCTTGATGAGCCTTCTCACTCTGCGTCGCCTTTGTTCATGGCTTTGTTTCTTGACCTTTTGTCTCAAGAACACTTGTCTGAGGCTGACTCCATGCTGTTTGTACTTCCAGTTTTGTTCAAGTGTTGGACTTTAAATATCTTACTTTCATCTCTGAAAGAACCATGGGTGATAAATTCACTTTTCACATTGTGCACGCCATGTAATTCAAGAGCAATCATAATTGTTTTCCAAAGTTTAGTTTTGTGTCCATTTATTAAAATTATATATTGTATTTTCTGAATAGATACCTTCAAGGTTTATGGTCTTGCCATCACTGTAATACATTAAGTGTTGACTTGTATTTGTCTATCTTGTTGCCACAATGAAAAATAAATGAGTGCATGCATCTTGTTGCAGAAACCTTAAATCCTCATTTTTTTTCCTTAGTAAAGTGTACCGCACGCCCACATGATTCAGAAAAATCTGCATGTGCAAAAACCCATTTCTCTGAGACATTTCTCTCTGGAGAGCCTTATGCAAAAGGTAGAGCAGAAGTCTTCTTCTGAGCTTTCAAAAAGGAATGATGTTGAGACACATAGTTTCAAAAATGACAGAGACTAGGAGAGAGGGATTGTAGTATTAACATAACCTAGCATGGCCACAGTGCCATTTGCTCTGCTAATGAGGTAATGGATTAAATAACAAGCCTTTCTACAATCCTAGGGTAAAAAGTCAGAGCCTTTGTGCCCTGTGGGCCAACAAACTCCCAGATGTGTGTAAAAAAAATATATCATGCATATAACCACTATCCATGTTTCTCATAATTAACTGATCTTTCTCCCTGCACTTGACCTTAGTTAAAAGGCCAGAAAGTGGTTCTTCACTCTAAAGTATAGGGGTCAAATTGACTTAATAGGAATATGGACCCTTTCTTACTATCACATCCTATGAGTCTCAAATGGAAGCAAGAAGAGAACTAAATTATTACAATGTTACAATGTGTTTCTTGTGTACAAGAAAGACAGTCTCTGCTATAACAAAAAAGGAAAGGACACAAGAATCCATAGGAATAACCTAAATATGGAAGAGATAACACATAACGCAGCCTATATGCCCATGGAGCTGAACCACAGACAATGAAATCCAAAAGGCTCCCCAGCATTCCTGAACTCTAGTTAGCCTAGAAGCTTCCCCATCATATATACACATCATGGTGGACCTAGAAGCTACCCCATCATATATACACATCATGGTGGACCTAGAAGCTACCCCATCATATATACACATCATGGTGGACCTAGAAGCTACCCCAACATATATACACATCATGGTGGACCTGAAGAACGAGATGAATATAATCTTCTCGCCCAAGAACTGGGAGCAGTCATCTTGCTACATAAGATTTTAAAAGGACAGATGTTAGTGTCCAAAAATATCTCTTGAGCTGTGAGTGAGTGTACTCCAGGTTACAAGGTTCCCATGTGTCATGGTCCTCTGATGATCATGTGTTCTGCTCATGTCTGTCTCATATTTAAGGACTCTGTTTTAGATCGACAACATTCTGTGACTGCCACATTTGAGCCAGGAATCAGCCTCAGCTAGTTGAGACAACTCACTGATATCAAGTACAGATAAGGTTACACCTGGAAGTTTGAAAGCCAACGAATCCAGATTTTTCTGCTGTTTTTATGAGAATACAGAGATCACTACTTCTCCAGGTTCAAACCCAGAGAATACAAGTAAGATACAACCTAGGGAGTTCTCAGAACATCGGAGTCTGAGAGCAGTTCAGGAATGCTTCCGTACATCTTCTGAAATAAAAACCTTTATTGCAATTGTGTGGTTGTACTATTGAGGTTGTATTTTATGAATACTCTTTTTGGAACAACATGAACAAATTAGTAAACCATGACCTCAAGCCTGAAATAGGAACTTCTTTTATTTCTTTCCTTTACCCTGAACCCAGAAAGTGTCAGTCCATTTTGGGGAATGTGTTAAGATTTTGGTTTATCAAAAAATATATTTCAGCAAGTTGTCGAAAATAATGACAAATATAACAACAGCATAAATGGTTTTCTCTACTCTAGAACACTGGATGAGGAGAGACAGCTCAACTCTGCTTATGAGCCAGTGAGGTGGGTAGAAACGGGGCCACTTGTCAAACAGTTGTTTCATTTCCAGATGCTAGGAAGTATTCAGTAAGCTAGGAGTAGAGTGAGGGTCAAACCAAAGCTTTATGTCTCCATCAGACATACATTCCTGGTGGGACGGGGAGGAGGGGACAGGCAATGGCAAAGTGAAATATAAGAATATAAGAAGGGACACAATGAGCAATGTGAAGGAAAAGAATCTTGGAAGGAGAATAAAGAGCGCTAAGAAGCATCAGGGATGCTTTGCCAAGGGTCCTTCCCAGAGGTCTGTCTATGAAGAAAAGTGGCACCCCTGCTCAATCGTTCTGTGAAACTGTGAAATCATGGTGTTTGTATTTCCGGAAGGTTAGGCTGTGTCAGGACAGAGCTTCCCTTCATCAAAGGCAGACCAGAGATGGGGATCTCCCTTCCCTTCTTTGTCATGCTTTGTCTCAGCTGTCACAAACCAGAAGTCCGAGTCCCTGAAGTTCTGCTGTATTCCCTTCATGAGTCTCTCATGGAATATTACTTTATGTGTAGCATTGCCTCATACGTATAGGAGCTTATCAAGGAGCTGATTTCACCTTGAATGTGGATTAATGAGGTGGGGCCGCAGTCAGCGTAATACAGGAAAAACCAGAAATAAAATGAAGTAAGGAACTTTCCCAAACACAAGCCAATGATTGATAGAATTAATATATATGGAAAATAGACTCCCACATTTTGTATTTTGTCAAATCCAGATAAAGAAAAGTAAAAGGATAGAGAACAGGCATACAAAAATCTAAATTCCCCCCAAATAAACATGAATGAAAAGATAGCATTGCTTTAAGCTTAGAGGGCTATGTGCTTTCATGAGCTGTGTAGTGGGTAGAATAATTAGGCTTCTAGATTTACCCACTTAAAATTATCTCAAGACCAAGTCCTTTTAAATTAGATTTGAAAACATCTATTTTTATTTTATTATCGTGTGTGTGTGGGGGGGGATGCCTTTAACGTACAAGATAAGGACAGCAGTGGCTCTCCCAAGCTCTGTTGTTCCAATTTTAAGCATAGAAAATTTTAACCTCTGAGTTTTAATGTGTTTTACTTTGAGACTTAAATGATTAGATTTCTTTTTACACTTTCAAATTCCTTTGTAACTGTGAACTAAATATTTTACATATCTTTAAGTATCTCAACCAATAGGCAATTTTTCCTAAGCCTTTATTGTTCTTACAAATCTAATTTGATAAACTTCTAAGTAAAGCTGGAGAAATTTAAGTCTTTGGGATATTCCAATAGTGTTATTGACCTGGTGAGACCTGTGGAACTACAATCCAAAATTTATTAATCAACTGTACACTCGCAAATTGGTTATAAATCAGAAAAAGCAGAATATTTTAAGTTACAAATATCTACAATGCTACATGTCTTAGACAATTGTTTAACCTAGACCATCAGTAGGATGGTTGTGATTCTTGTACTTTATTCTAAGGCTTTCTGGGCTAAAAATGAGCTAGCTGTGAAGAAATGAGTTTGTTAATGCCAGGCAATATTTGTGAGATGTTAAAGCCAAGGATAATGAACGAAGCCGGATTTTTCACAGTGACTTTCATCGAACATAACATAACCTGAATACTATTTGTGCCGTCTGTCACATCCTCCACACAGGTTGTGTTCCAACATTCTATGTATATAAGTGTACATCTGGGTGGGGTCATGCAGGCTCTTGGGTTACTTGAGATGTCATTATTGTTGAGCCCCTTAATTTTAGTCCTTTGTAAAGGCAGCAACCTACGATGGAAGACAGATTTATGTAGAAGATCTTTCTCCTTCATCCCTACCCAGAAGATAAGAGGAACCATAAGAAGGAGCATCTGGCTCCAAGCTTCAGCTCCTGCTCTACAGATGTCAAGTGTGTCAAGGGTCATGGGATGCAGAATGGTACCCTTGCATGTTGACTGAGCCAGGGTCCTCTGTCAGCCCGTAGGAGGATATTTACGGAGGGAACTCATGTTCCCTCAGAAGACAACAGTACACAAAGCACCCTGAGTTAAGATGAGTGGGCACCCATCCCAATTAAAACATGTGTGTACAATGAGATTTAAATGTATCATCTTTGAAGTATAAATATTTGTGAACTTGATGCAACCTTACCTTTTCCACACATACATGTCCTACTTGACATTACATGCTTGTCATACCCATTAAGGTGATATATCCTAATGACTTTTGTGCACCTTACTAAATGTTGACCAACAGCTCAGAGGCCAGCTATCAACAGTTTTAACACTAAATGGCTCGAAGCAGGAGCTATGTACAATTGTTAAGGCTGTATGTGACTTACGGAAAGAAGTGTATGACTAAGCAAACATGAAAAGGAAAGTGAGAAATTGCTCCTTGTCTGGCTTCCCCCCCCCCCCAGATTGAGTCTTCTAGGCTGTTTTCAAATGTCCTAAGAAGGGTGTTAAGGGTGTTAAGATTTGACAAATGTCTAGAGGTGGAGCTGAATTCATTCTCTATGTACTCATTGCATCTGAAGCTAAAATACATTGACTCCAAAGCATACAGGAATCAGGTCATGAAACTAAAGAAGGCATTAGCAATTTAGCACAGAGCAACCTCTTCCCTGCTTAGAAATAGACCCACATTCCCTTTGTCTCTCAGAATGAGTCCAAATTCATTAGTACTATACTCAGAGTTTTGACTCCAAACATTAGCTAACATTAAATTACTGGAGCCTAATTTGTAATTCACTGTACAGCTCTGCCTCATGTTGTACCCTCAACCTAAAAAAATGAAAACTTTATGTTCATATCTACATTTTATTAGCCTATCTACCTCTCAGCGGGTTCTTTAAGACTGTAGTCAAAACATTTTCTCCTTGCTACTTCATACTGCCTACTTCTGCCCTTATCTCTAAAGCCCAGAGCCTAAGCCAATGATGGGCCGCATGCTTTTCAGACCTCTATCACTGGAAATAAAATCCTCCCTACTCTGTAGGGCTCACACTCCTCTGTTTCTGCTGTTAAAATTGTTAATCTCTGAAGCGTATCAGAAATTAACAGAAATCGTCTGCCCACTGCTACAGAGGAAAAGGAGATGTGGGCATAGAAAGGGAGGTGTCCCCTAAAATGTTATGCTCTGTGTGATGCAGAAAATTATAAACAATATCCATATTTCCAGTTTTGAAAGTGTGTGCTCAGTAAGTATATGGCAAGCATAAATGAAAAAATAATAAACATTGCCGTATAGATTCAGGTGGCAGGAATGTTGCAAACCATCAAGCCAGGTGACAACACAGGACAATGACAGCTGCAGTGGGCTGACTGAGATCTCTCAGTGGCCCAGGGTCCCAGGAAGCGGAAGATCCTTACAATTCCAAGGTTACTAGTGCATCGTGATGGCTCAGCGGCTTCTTAGGTGGACTTGTTTATCTCATATAGTATCCTGTTCAGAGAGAAAGCCACCAGAGAGTTTTGGCTTCTCTGCCATTTCATCCAGAAGTTCGGGAGAGGGATGGTAAGGATGGATGCTTAGGAAACACGCATCTTTCCACTACATGCTTCATCTTCCATTTCCTACCCCTTAAGAAACGTGTTTGTTGTTATAGAGTTGGTAATCAAAGCCAGGGCCTTATGAAAGAATCATAACATCAAGTTGCACCCCAGTGCAAGAAATTGATTACATGTCTGGTATTCTGATGTGTTTACATAATCGGCAAAGGGATGAAACCTTGAAGATACTATAGAATAGCACAGCCAGAAGAAAAGAAGATAGAAATGATGCTCCCCCTAGTGGTAAAGGATAGAAAGACATCTCATAAGCTAACGTTGCTTGTTTTTTGACACAGGTTCCCCTTGCTTGCCACAGGTCTGTTGCTGAAGATACTTTTGTTACAGGACATGGAAGTTTCAATCTGATACTGAGCTCCAAGTTTCCTCCATGCTGGCTAGTTTTATTGTTCCCTTAGATGCTTTGCAAGCTGTGGAGGGAGAAAAGCTCTTAAGAGTCTTCCCTAGCTCTGCACCTTGTAAGCTACAATGACAGCCAGCCTGACAGAATAGGTCATTGGTTGTAATAGCAGCATTAATGTGATGGGGTTAACTGCTCTTTGCCTGGACTATGGGCCCACTCCAAACAGGACACAATTCATGTGTCAGACTCTAAACTGAGCCAAGAACCTGTTGCTGGAGGCAGGGTCATACATCCCAAGGGTGGGCCTAGCGCCATTAGTTTGCTAAGTGGCACAGTATAAAACCACCTTCTAGATCAATGCCGATGGATTAGGGCAGCTCTCAGCCTTCATCAGAAAACCTTTTTGCAGGGAGGGGCAATTAATACAAAGTCTCACTAGTGGCTAAAGTGTGGAGAACAAGTGGACCTCAGAGTACTTGATCCTGGATGGACATCTTTATCACCATACCACAGCACCCCTTCCACTAGGCTCAGTGTTCATGGGGAAAGAGCTGAGAGAAAGCCTGAAGGAGCCAGAGGCCAGGAAAGACTGTTATAAATCTCTGTCTTTTGAACATATTAGGACCATTACACTCACAGACTCACAGACCTGGAATTACCTCCATAAAACGTGCATATGATCAAACCATTCAACAGGCCATCATGGATTTTGGGGAAGGACACACAAGGTCCCACTTCTAGCTGAATAGCTGTTGGCAGAGCATGCCTTCAGGGGACAGAGAATAGCTTTTCTTCGGGTGTTTGGCTGAGGGTAGGTTGCCCATGCTTCAGTGAATGGCCCCATGTCCATGTGTATATGTGCAGCTATGAGACTAATTGGTCACAGCGAATTAAATAAAAAAGGACAGGAAGTTCATATCCTTCTACGATTCTAGGATGGGCTAGAGAAAGGGAATAGGGGATGAACATAACCAAAATATATCTCTGAAGTTATCAAGGAATAAATAAAAATATTACTGAAAAATAGAAGTAGAATTGGACTAATTTTTTTTAAAAATCTTATATTTTAAGTTATTAATACAGGAATCCATTGTTAGAGATCCAATTGTCTCTTGGCTTCCTCTACTTGATATTTTGAAGTTGCAGCCTCCACCCAAGTACCTCAGATTGTCACCTTGTTTTAGCTATGGTAATGACCTGCACAGTTCAAATAAATCTATACTCATTGGAGTAAAGTACCCAATAAACCTCCAGCCCAATAGGACAAAAGTCCTTATGAAAGAAAGAGAGTGAAGGAGATTAAGAAGACCATGTGATCATCAAGGTCAAGTAAGATCTTACAAGTCAAAAAAAAAAAATCAAAGAACACCAAAAGCTGACAGCAAAATACCAGAAGCTGGGAGACAAACGGGGACCAGGGCTCTTCCTAGCATCTTCCAAGGGAATGTCATTCTGTCTGCACTAGGATCTTCAGTTTCTAGCCTCAGTGTTTTACGGCAATAATCTCTGTCCTTTAAGATACTCGACTTGTGGCATTCCCTTAAAGCATCCGTAAGAAGATGATAGTTTCCCATAACATTACTTTTAAACTTAATGAATTAGATGTCAAAGATAGCATGTATTTTTCGTGGGAAGTAATATATTTGAGGATAATCAATAAATACCAAGGATAAAGATACCATCTCCCAGATTTATTCCCGTCTATGAAATGCATTCTCTTTCATGCAAAGCATTATGGAAACTTGGTTCTGTTATATATTTGTACTGTTTTGTGATTCCATCAAGTTGATGTGTTTCCTCCATCTCTCCTACCATCATTAAAATACTCCTCAGATAGGTAGTATTCACACTTGTAGTGAAAATCATTTGCTGATCAGTGATTTTTGCATGGCCTTTCATGTCCTTAATACACCTGCTGTGGTGGGTTAAAGGAGACATGCCCTTCAGTTGGCTCCTATAATCGAACACTTGGTATCCTCATGGTGGTCTTCTTTGGGAGAAGTTGTCAAGCCTTTGGGAGAGAGTCTTTCTGGAGGAAGCACATCACTGCGGACAGACTGTAGACACGTTTTGTTCACTGTCTCTGCTTTGTGCTTGCATTGGAAGGTGTGATCTCTCAGCTTCCTGTAACTGCTTCTTCCTCTACGCCTGTGGCTTGCTGCCATGCTTCTGCCTCACTGTGATAGACTCTCATCCCTCCCTCTGACACCATAGGCCAAAATAAAGCTCCTTTCTCCATGTATTTTTGTTCGGTTTGGTCTGGTCATGGTGTTTATCACAGTGACAGAAAACAAAGACAGGCTGCTCTTTAGGTCATAGATTCCTTGAGTGTCCTTGATTTGTAAACTCTTATTAAACTTTCTGGGGATTATGAGTCTCTTTCAAAATGCCTGACACTTATTGCAAAATATTCCTGGCATTCTCCAGAGAACTACAGACAATAGACTAGTTCATCAGTGTTTTACAGCTCTTTCATTTGAATATTACCTCCTGAAGGGAGGAGCGAAAAGCTTACTTAGAAGACTGAGGAGGTTAACAAAACATACACAACCTAGGAAGCTCAGAAGTTGTGGTTGGCTTCCTTGTTGATATGCTTGCCTACTTGACCTATCACCCTGTGTGCAAACAGTCTTGCTCTTCTCTGCCACCCACATCCCCATGTTTGTGTCCTTCCTCCCTACATGTGCTCAGGTGTCTTCCTCGGTTAACCCAGTGGGTCTCCTGGGAGGAGATTCCTGGTCTCCGAAGGATGCCTTCCTCTTCCTTTGCTGCCTTCCAATACAGGTGATTCTTGTCCCTACGTGACAATGACCTCTCATCCTGGCTCACTCAACCTCATCCCAGGACTGCCTCTTTGCCCTGCTTTGGGTGTGGCATTTTAAGTTGATCTCCTTTGATAGATGCTCTCATTACTCTGCTCAGTCCCGGGACACCCAATCTGAATCACAATGTGTCTGTTGATACACGATAAACACTTTTCCTGTTCTTACTCAGATGAAGTCTTTATGACTAAAATGCACAGGAACCAGAGGTCCCATGGGGCTATTTAAAATGTGAAGACCTGGGTTTTGTGTGACGTGTTTGGGTCCATGAAACAAACTAGTGACCACATAAACAAAAAACCTACTACATCTCTCTGAGTGTCTGCTGTGTGACAACAGGAAACTTGTCCTTCTGGCTCATTGTTCTATCCACATGTTCATCACAATACACAATGTATTGGGTAGAATAAATTAATAAACAAATTATTTCCTACTTATCTTTTCTCTCCTTTGACTTCTCAAGTATGTGTTCGTAAAAATAGTGCTTGTGTTACTGACTTTTGAGCCTGTGTGAGGATATCTTGACTCATGCAAATTAAAGGAGGAAAGATAAGGTTTGGTTCATAGTTTCTGAAGAAGTCTGTGGTTTTGAGTTTTGGTTTTTTTTCTTTGGTTTTGTTTTGGTTTTTTGTCCCATGTGCTTTAGGAGAACATCATAGTAGCAAGAATTCGTAATCAAGGAGTCCTTTTATCTCATGGAAGACAGAAGAAAATGTCTAAGTACCACCAAAATCAGTTTTCAGCCTTTGGTAGGCACTTTTGCATCAAAATGTGTACAATCTTGCAAGGAAAAACAAACAAACAAACAAACAAACAAACAAACAAAACTTGTCATCCTGATAGGGGCAGCATGCATAGCCCTCTTCAGCAATTATCTCCTTCTCCCCCACAAAGCAGAGTTTCCTAGCATCTTCTGAAGAATGACATCTCTGGGAGAGTCTTCCTGGGAAGGGAGATCTGTAGTTAAGAAAGATTAGGAGCTTGGCAATGTGCAGTGTATATGAACACACTGGAGGCTCCCATACAACTAGTATTGCTTAATATTCTTTAATTCATCTTGAAGTTATCTCTAACCTCATCCTTGTTTCTGCACTGGGAAAGGAATTGTGTTATGAAATAAATGAGGCAAAGATATGAAATGTGTTGGGATTATGCTTAATTCATCTTCCTAGTTTATGGAACATTGCTATTTTTAATATTGAAAAAAGCAATATGTGCAGTAAGTTATACTAACTGAAAAATACATAACACAGAAAAGGTATAATGGTTTTTAAATTGTACCTAGACCCCTTGGACTTCCATGAAATTTTTTTATGTACTCTACTCTTGCCATTTTGGGTAGATAATAGAGACATATAAGAATAAATATCATGAGAGACCAGTCTGCACAGGTGAGAGTGAGGACTGCAGAAGTGACACAGCTTCTGGGACAGACCCAGTTTCAGGCTCAAGACATCCAAGCACTTTCTCCCCTGCCAGAGGAGAGGAGTCCACCCGGGAGGGCTCTGCCTGCACAAGTAGGTGAAGGAGCCATATTGGGTCCCGGATCCCTCAAAGACCATTCTGCACAGGTCAGCTCTCAGATTCCAAAGGGTGAGGGAGAAGACTGCAGAAGCAACACAGCTTCTGGGACAGACCCATTTTCAGGCTCTAGACATCCAGGCACCTTCCCCACCTGAGGAGAGGCGTCCACCAAGGAGGGCTTTGCCTGCAGGAGCTCCTGAGGGAAAAGTTTTGGATCCCAGGTCCCTCAGAGACAAGTCTGTGCAGGTGAGCATGCAGACTGCAGAGGCAACACATCATCTGGGACAGACCCTGTATCAGGCCTTCATCTTTAGCCAAGAGGCAGGTTTGAACACCAGACCTCTGTGTACCTTCCCTGAAAGAGGAGAGCTTGCCTGCAGAGAGTACTTTAACCACTGAGACTCAAGAGAAAGCTGGACTCCCAGGAGTGCTGACAGAGGCTAACAGAATCACAGGAGAAACAAGCTCCAACCAGAGACAACTATAACAAGTAATTCTGGAGATTACCAGATGGCAAAAGGCAAACGTAAGAAACTTAATGACAGAAACCAAGACTGCTCACTATCATCAGAACCCAGGACTCCCACCTCAGTCAGTCCTGGATACCCCAACACACCTGAGAAGCAAGATTTGGATTCAAAATCATATCTCATGATACTGGTAGAGGACATTAAGAAGGACATTAAGAAGGAGATTAAGAAGGACATTAATAACTCACTTAAAGAAATATAGGAGAACACTGCTAAAGAGGTAAAAGTCCTTGAAAAGGAAACAAAAATGCCTTGAAGAACTATAGGAAAACACAAACAAACAGGCAATGAAATTGAACAAAACCATCCAGGACCTAAAAAGGGGAGGAGAAACATTAAAGAAAACCCAAAGTGAGACAACTTTGGAGATAGAAACCCTAGGAAAGAAATCAGGAACCATAGATGTGAGCATCAGCAACAGAATACAAGAGATGGAACAGAGAATCTCAGGTACAGAAGATTCAATAGAGAATATGGGCAAACAATCAAAGAAAATGCAAAATGCAAAAAGATCCTAACTCAAAACATCCAAGAAATCCAGGACACAATGAGAAGACCAAACCTACGGATAATAGCGGTAGATGAGAATGAACATTTTCAACTTAAAGGGCCAGCAAATATCTTCAACAAAATAATAGATGAAAACTTCCCAAACCTAAAGAAAGAGATGCCCATGAACATACAAGAAGCCTACAGAACTCCAAATATACTGGACCATAAAAGAAATTCCTCCAGACAAATAATAATCAGAACAACAAATGCACTAAATAAAGACAGAATATTGAAAGCAGTAAGGGAAAAAGGTCAAGTAACATATAAAGGCAGGACTATTAGAATTACACCAGATTTCTCACAAGAGACTATGAAAGCCAGAAGATCCTGGACAGATGTTATACAGACCCTAAGAGAACAAAAATGCTAACCCAGGTTACTATATCCAGCAAAACTCTCAATTACAATAGATGGAGAAACCAAAGAATTCCATGATAAAACCAAATTAGGGAAACAGCACCCTTCACAATAATCACAAATAATGTGAAATACCTTGGTGTGACTCTAACTAAGGAATTGAAAGATCTGTATGATAAGAACTTCAAGTCTCTGAAGAAAGAAATTGAAGATCTCAGAAGAGGGAAAGATCTGCCATGCTCATGGATTGGCAGGATTAATATAGTCAAAATGGCTATCCTGCTGAAAGCAATCTACAGATTCAATGCAATCCCCATCAAAATTCCAATTCACTTCCTCACTGAATTAGAAAGGGCAATTTTCAAATTTATCTGGAATAACAAAAAACCTAGGATAGCAAAAACTATTCTCAACAATAAAAGAACTTCTGGTGGAATCACCATGCCTGACCTCAAGCTATACTACAGAGCAATTGTAAAAAAAAAAAAAAAAAAAAAAAAAAAAAAAAAAAAAAAAAAAAAAAAAAAAAAAAAAAAAAAAAAAAAAAAAAAAAAAAAAAAAAAAAAAAAAAAAAAAAAAAAAAAAAAAAACCTGCATGGTACTGGTACAGCAACAGACAGGTAGATAAATGGAATAGAATTGAAGATCCAGAAATGAATCCACACACCTATGGTCACCTGATCTTTGACAAGGGAGCTAAAACCATTCAGTGGAAAAAAGTCAGCATTTTCAACAAATGGTGCTAGCACAACTGGCAGTTATCATATAGAAGAATGTGAATTGATCCATTCTTATCTCCTTGTACAAAGCTCAAGTCTAAGTGGATCAAAGACCTCCACATTAAACCATAGCACAGAATCTTAGAATACCCAAGATACAATTTGCAAAACACAAGAAAATCAAGAAGAACGAAGACCAAAGTGTGGATACTTCATTCACTCTTAGAATAGGGAATAAAACACCCATGAAAGGAGTTACAGAGACAAAGTTTGGAGCTAAGATGAAAGGATGGACTATCCAAAGACTACCCCACCAGGGGATCCATTCCATAATCAGTCATCAAACCCAAACACTATTGCATAGGCCAGCAAGAGTTTGCTGAAGGGACCCTGATATAACTGTCCTATATGAGGCTATGCCAGTGCCTGGCAAATACAGAAGTTGATGCTCACAGTCATCTATATGATGGAACACAGGTCCCCCAATGGAGAAGCTAGAGAAAGTACCCCAGGAACTGAAGGGGTCCTGCAACCCTATAAGAGGAATAAAAATATGAATTAACCAGAACCCCCAGAGCTTGTGTCTCTAGCTGCATATGTAGCAGAAGATGGCCTAGTCGGCCATCATCGGGAAGAGAGACCCCTTGGTATTGCAAATTTTATATGCCCCAATACAGGGGAATGCCAGGGTGAAGAAGTGAGAGTGGGTGGGTAGGGGAGAGGGGAGGGAGGAGGGTATAGGCAACTTTTGGGATAGCATTTGAAATGTAAAATTAGAAAATATCTAATAAAAACAAAGAATAAACATCACATCTTCACAACAGACAATGATTCATTTGTTTTTTCTTCTGTAGCAGTCTTTCAACTCTTTCATTTTGTGACATATTAATGTGTTTTTCTGAAGCTCTAGGATGAGGTAAAATTAGAACTTTATATTTATATCCCCCTGAGTTGCACTTTAGGAAGTATTATTGAGAATTGGGGAATAAACATAATTTTGAGGGGTAAACAGATGATCAGTTTAGGTGTAAAATTTATTTTATAAATCTATGTTTAATACTCCCAGAAGAGTATTCTGTAGCAACTTGTTTTGTTATCATTAACAACTGTGATCTGTCTTATCAGGAGTTACACCCTGGTTTCTCACCCTGGGGCAGTGTGAGTTCTTGAGGGCTTGTTCCTGCCTGTGACAGTCCTGACACAATAAAGGCACTTTATTGTCATAGGTCTAGATGAACAGAGGAACCGGCACTTCAATCACATGAGTGCTCATTAGCGCCTTCATTTGAGACTAGGGAGGGGCAGGGGAGAGTAAGGCAGGATCCCCAGGGTCACAGCTGCAACTTTGGAGAAACAGCAATTTGCGATTAGATTGCTGTGACAGAGTACTACAAACCATGTGGCTTAAAGAGCAGGAGTGTATATGGTGTGGTGACCTCTAACCATAAAAATTTTTCATTGCTACTTCATAACTAATTTTACTACTCTTATGAGTTGTACTGTAAATAGCTGATATGCAGGTGTCTTAGCCAGGGTTTCTATTCCTGCACAAACATCATGACCAAGCAGCAGTTGGGGATGAAAGGGTTTATTCAGCTTACACTTCCACACTGCTGTTCATCACCAAGGAAGTCAGGACTGGAACTCAAGCAGGTCAGGAAGCAGGAGCTGATGCAGAAGCCATGGAGGGATGTTCTTTACTGGCTTGCCTCCCCTGGCTTGCTCAGCCTGCTCTCTTAAAGAACCCAAGACTACCAGCCCAGAGATGGTCCCACCCACAAGGGGCCTTTCTCTCTTGATCACTAATTGAGAAAATGCCTTACAGTTGGATCTCATGGAGGCATTTCCTCAACTGAAGCTCCTTTCTCTGTGATAACTCCAGCTGTGTCAAGTTGACACAAAATTAGCCAGTACAGCAGGATATCTGATATGTGATGCCTGTGAAAAGGTCAGTTGACCCCCCAAAGGGGTCAGGACCCACAAGTTGAGAATTACTGTTTTAAATCAAGATGCCATCAGAGTTGGTTCCTAGGACTCTGGAGGAAGGTTCTATATACTCTAAGCCTTTCTCTGTAGTTCTTTACCATTGGTTGTATTGCCCCTTTGTCTCTTCAGCCATTGCCCCTCTGTGCACATTGATGCCCAGATTTTCTCTTTTAAAGACAGCAACTGGGCTGGAGAAATAGCTCAGTGGTTAAGAGAACTGACTGCTCTTCCAGAGGTCCTGAGTTCAATTCCCAGCAACCACATGGAGGCTCACAACCATCTGCAATGATATCCAATGCCCTTTTTGGATTAAGACTCTAACACGTGAATGTGGGCACATAATTTAATTCATAATAGATGAGTTATAACGCTGTTTTAGTGCTTTGTATAATCCTCCCCAAGTCTATATACGCAATCAACAACTGTGGCTGTTAGAATCTAGGCTCCTTAAGGAAATGCAAGAGTGAAGTCCTATGTGGCTATTGCAGTTTGTCCTCTTGTTGACAACACTGACACCCTATCCAAGAGGGTGTTTGACTATCTTGAAGCACTTGCTGAAGTCCATTAAAACCAAAATACAGAAGACTGATCTGTAGATAACCAGAGGACCCATTGCCTTCCTGGCTTCCTCTTTGGGTTCTGATAGCTTGCCTCCTTCCTTGACTGTTTTTAGTGTCTAGATATTCACCCTTTGACCCTCAAGGCTAACCCCGCCCCTTCTTTATTGCCCGGAGTTAGTTTCCTTTTCTGAGAGTTCTTGTCTCTTGATCTCCCTGGGTGAAGAATGAGCATACTGCACGCAAGAACACACCTTCTATTTGGTGATTCCAACTGCGTCATTCTGAATTAACTTCAAAACTCTTAAAACATGAAAGCACCTGCCAGACAGACCACTGAAGGGAAGAATTCTTTTCATGTTTAATAAGTATCTCCGTTAGTGTGGTGTTTTGGCTTCACCATGCGTTCCTGTCGTTCCTGCAATGTCCGGGTACTGGTGGCTATTGTTTGTGGGCTACTGACGGGCATTGTTCTGGGACTGGGCATCTGGAGGATGGTCGTAAGGATCAACAGAGGTAATGTCACCCTGTTATAATCTGAGACAGAGAGTGGGTGTTGGGTGGGGGCAGCATTGAACCTCTGACTCTGCTACCTGATATTTCAGAGCCAGGGAAGTGCCTTATCTAGGAGATGCCTGCCTTCCACAACACCACTTAAGAATTGTAAGACAGCAGTCCTTTGGTGGCCAGTGGACAGCTTTATATATAAAACGTGTGTGTGTGTGTGTGTGTGTGTGTGTGTGTGTGTGTGTGTGAATAAGCAGGGTGAAGAATGAGTTTTGAATTGGCTTCTTTGTGCTATTTTAATTTCTGAGTCGATAGAATGAAGAACAATAGAAAGTATAACAATGTGTTTTTGGGTTCATTGAGCTAAATCCTATAAAGGTAAACAGTTGTGAACTCAGACTCCTAAAAAAAATGTACAGAATAGAAATTCATCTCAAGAAGGAAGCTTAGAGACCTTAGCACCAGAGTGGTGTGTGAAATGAACTTAGGTTTATGTTCAAGTTTCCCATTTTGCAGGTGTAGAAAATTAGTTAAAGATGAAAAAGTTAAAATGAATGTAAAGGTTATTTTCCTGGTGGTTCCACATGTGTTTGAAAGTTTCTTGCTGTGTTCCAGACCTCATGGAAGAAATAGGGACAGAAACATGGTCATGTGTGAAATGATTGTGTTAAAGTAAAGCCCTTGAGACTGCAAAAATACATGTTTAATGATTCCAACACTGCACCCCTTTGCCTCTGGAGATTCCCTATAAAGCACTGGTTTTCAACCTGTGTGTTGTGACCCCCTTTGGGTGCCAAACGACCCTTTCACGGGGTCACCTAAGAATGTCTGACAACATTTCAATTCACAACAGTAGCGACATTCAGTTGTGAAGTGGCCATGAAATAAATCATTTGTGGTTTAGGGTCACCACAACAGGAGAAGCTGGATCAAAGGGCTGCAGTGTTGAGAAGCTTGAGAACCACCGCCATAAAGGGATTCCAAGATGATTTGTAGAACATGGGAAACTGAGTGACTAGAGGTGACTAGTATCAGTAAGGAGGAGAAGTCTGCCCTCGAGGAAGGCAAAGAACTGTCCTGCAATGGTGCCAGGTGGCAGAATCCCATGCCGAGAACAAATGTTTGGTATGGGCTGGTGCTGAAGAGGTAATATGGAATGGAGCCATCCCTACATTACCCAAAAAGAATAGAACTCCGAGAATCCTGTGTTGGCAACATTTAGAGAACTTGAGTAAGAAATTAATCAGGACAAAAGAATAAAATTAAAAACGTTAACATTTGTAAAAACACTTTAATTCAGGTTTAAGGAAAAACTGTAAAGGGTCTCTCTCACTGTTACTCGAATTAAACTTGTAAGATCTCCTTTAAAGGACGCATGTTTGAGAAATGTAAGATCTCCTTTAAAAGATGAATGTTTGAGAAATGTCTTCCTTCTTGTTGCATTCACAATGACCTCTGTTTTCAAAGGGAAAATATGTGACTTAGAAATGACACCATTAAATCCAACCATTACAAGGACAAAGTACAAATCCAACATGAGGAACAAGACAGAACAAAGGACAGACAGTGCCAGTTAGTCAAAAGCGTAGGGGGAGCTGCTGAAGTGTGGGCACACCTCCAAGCTGCTGGAGGCCTTTGAGGAAGTAAAAGTGTATGAAAAGTGCTGCTTCTCAGAGTGTAACAAACCAGCTCCTCAGAAAGACTAGCTTTGCCCCTGTTGTTAGTTTATCGGAGCTCTTTACATAAGGGATATCCCTCAGGTTTGGGGTAAAGCCAACAGAAGATTAGACGGTCGTCACTGTCATTAACAAATAGAAAGGATGAAGACTGACACTTTTTGCTGTTTGCTGCGTGTGTGCCTTGTAGATTTTATTTGGTGTGTGCTTTCGCTGTTTGTCTTTGTTTGCTTCTGTTTGTATCTGTTTTATTCAGTTCTATCCCACTTCCTTCCTTTTTGTTAACTTCTTCTGGGTATTTCACCTCTTTCCCTCACATCTCCCCTCTTTCTACTAATGTCATTACGGGATATCTTCTCGTTGTTTCCTTACTTAGTTATAAGGTATCCTTAAATTAAAAAAAAATTTAAGGTACAGAGTTCATGCATATCTCAGAGAAATTGACCCATCTGTGAAAGCCTTTTTTGCTTGTTTGTAAGATCTTATTTTATAGTTTGAATTGTCCTGGAACTCACAATTTGTATCCCAGATGACATCATACTATTGTGTCCTGAGTATGACGGCTCCCACGTCAGGCTTCCAAGTGCTGGGTTTCAGGCATGACCTCACACTCCTGGCTAACTATAAATACGTTATTTAGGAAAAAGTGCATAAGCACATATACATTAAGTTATTTCCAAGTTAATTTACTATATTCAAAATTCATTCCATACAAACAGAATGTATTTTTCACACACAAAAAAAGATAACTTATTTGTGAAAAGCAGAAAAAAAAAAACCTCCATTTCACAGTTTTAGTAACATTCAGGAGGCTGAGGTTCGGGGATCAATAGAGTTCAAGGCCACACTGAGCAGAATAAGACTGTTTGAAGAAAAAAAAAACACACAAGAAATAAAGAAAACTTCCAACTTCTGTTTTGAAAAACTTTATCTGGCCACAGAGTGAATATTAGTTTTCATACTTAATTTTTCTATACCTTACAATTTCAAAAACTCCTTCAGGTTGGCTGGGTAGCCTGTCATTTTATATGACCTTGATGGTATTATTAACTAATAGCGATGTTACTTATTGCCGAGTGTAGTATATCATGCGTGCTCTCTAACACATGACTCCTAGGCATTTGGCATTACTTTGGGCAAAGAAAACTTTTGGTAGTATTGATAGCTCCTGAGTAGAGTTCTAGACTTAGTTTCTTCTCTGTAGCGTTAGTTTAGCTGCAGCTGCTCCATCCGTTTCACAGGAACACCTCCTTTGATGTTTGAGGTCTTCAGCTGAATGTCTCCACTTCATGGACATTTTTCTACCAACCCAATACAAGTTCTTATTCCCAGTTCCTCTTTTACATGTACTTTTGGTCATGGTTCTCTCTACTGGCCATTTCTTCAAATTGACTTACTTTGGTGAAGAGAACAGAGACCTGATTTAGAAACCTAATAGATTCCCTACAACTAATTTTGAGTTGTTGAGATTAATAAATAAATCTTATACAGCTAGAAGGTAGACTTAGTCCATTAGGCCAACTTAAGTAATTATATACAATAGAAATCTCTTTCCTCACAGTTATGGGTACAGGGAGGCTGAGGGAAAGTAAGCACACCAGTTTTAGTATCTTGAGAGGGTCTGCCTCTTGGTTCTAAGGTGTCTTCTTGTTGCATCTTATGTGATGTAAATAAACAACACTGTTCTCTTCGTCCCTTTAGGGCATTAATCCCATCATGAAAGATCTACCCTCATGAATGAGTCACCTTTTAAAAAAAATTGCCATTTAATGCTATGATATTGGAAACTTGACTTCAACACATGAATTTTGAGAGGATGCATTCAGTCCGTAGCATGGCTGAAGAACTCTCAAATAGTTGTGTTCAGAAATGAAATAACAAAGCTGGCAAGTCCTCACACTTTTCCTCAAAATAGTAAGAGGAATGCAGATTCCGATGTTTAAAAGATATTATTTTTGTTTTCTGCTGCTTCAAGCCACATGTCATATGACCATTAGGCTCCAGGATTCATTAAGATCTTTTCCATTACCAATAGCCTCTTGTTTACCCAAATGGTCAGCAACCTTCAGGGTACATTTATATTGGAAGAAATCTGTGTCCTTCCAGAACCCCAGTCCTTTCACTTTAGGTGTTCATAAAAGCTGTCTAATATCGTTTTTATAAGCGATAGACATAAGAGGTCTACAATGGTTGACTCCATGCTTCTAACAGCAAGAGGCAGGGAGGCTTTGAGACCCACCACACTTGGTAACTAAAATTAAATACAAACATGTATCTCATTACATTTCTCTCCTTTGATATTTACAACCTTGAACTAATGCTAATAATATAAACATACCCAGATGTTCACAATACAAGGGTGAGAGGATTTCTTTGATTTCTATTGAGAGAGTATCTCAACCTCAATACACAATGGCAATGCCTTATTTAACTGTATCCTACAGTTATGGTTCTAAGAATTCCCTGATTTCTGTTTCTGCCCTACACCAGATATAACCTTCCTTCTCCACTTCAGGACAGACTTGTTCCTTGGCTGCCTAACAAAGGGGCTACAGAAGGTTTTTATAGTCTCAAACCAAAGGTCCAAGTTTATAGCACTCATAATTCTCATTCAATAGAAAGTGAATGTTATCAGGAAAAATCAAGGTGAGTTTACTGCTGTTCAGAGAATCGTCTCTTTCTTTCCTTTTACTAAATTTAGTACTTCCTGCAGAATCAAATTCAGTAATAAATCTAAGTCCTGCAACTGGTCCTGGAACACTAGATCATTTTAGTGTTAAAAAACCACATCAGTTCAAAACGTTGTCTTATGAATAGAGGAAAGCATGTTGGATGTGACTAGGATGCTGCTCGATTTCAATTTCCAGTTACAAGTCTCTGCTATGTTCCTCCTTCCCTCTTTCCTGTTTCCTCACATGTTCATGTGCTAAGTATTTTTTAAACACAAAATTATCCAGGAAAAGGAAGAGAGTCTCATTCAAGTGATAAGATTTGTTGTACAAGTGGCTTGAGGGACAGTGATCTGGATTATGTTAACATAAGAATCAGTGGTGTCTGTTGATCCCATTTCAAAAGCCTTTGTCTTAAACAAAGAAGCTAGACTCTTGGCTTAGTGTATTATTCCTGAATTTCCAGGTATGGGAAGATGTTTTTAGATATGGTTATCAGGGTGGGCCAGACTCTGCTGACAAGTTGGTAAAGGTCCTTCCCAAATTCTGTGGCCAGGACTGTGTTTTTGAGAGAAGGAAGAGACCACTGGAGCCAGACTACCTGGCTTTAAATCTCAACATGGGCGCTTAAAAGCCAAGCGACTAGGCATCGTAGTCAGTATTTCCATGCCTCAGTTTCCCCTTTAGTGATAATAAATTCTGTGCAGTGAAACTCTTTTGAGAATTAAATGAGTCAATGTACTTGACGATTTAAGATGATGACTTGTATCTTGTAAGCACTCAATCCGCATGGACAAATGTTTCCTAATTTGTGAAGTTTTCTGTCACTCGGTGCTGAGCAGTTTGGTCCTTGAACTCTACCTATATGGATACCACTGAGCCCCATTGACGGATACCACACTGAGCCCCATTGGACCTTTGGATTGAGACTCAAGTTATCACACCAAAACTCTGCAGGAGGTTTAATCATTAAGTTAAATTGACAAGCTGAAAAGAAAAACAGAAAGAGCTCCAAGAACAGCCTTGGAATATTTGCTTTCCATATCTAGGCTACTTCCCCTAGCAGAAGAAAGCTTATTACATAAATGTTAACCCAGTAGTTAATATTGGACAAATATTAACAAATATCTTAACAAAAGATATACTTCATGTGCTTTCTTTATATATCTTCCAAAGTTTCTTTCTTTTTTTCCTTACTTTTCTCTACAATGAATACATTTTACTAAACATGACCAGATTACTGTCTTCTTTTTGAGTCAACTGTACAAGTCATTATATGAACAAACTACTTCATCTTTTATCTATATGTATGTTTATGATAGATCCTTAAAGATGCTAGGACTACTTTGGGTGACATTTTGTGTCATTTGCATATTTTAGAGGCTAAGATTCTGAAGTGGGTACTACACAGAGTTAAATGTACCATAAAAACAGAAGAGTGGATATTCCATCTTGAATTAGATATCCTTAACTGGAATTCCAAAGACAGAGAAGCAATTGAGCAAATACTTATTAACCTTCTCTTCTTCAGGAATGTTCTGAGATCTAGAGCTACAAGCTATAATCTTGATTCAAAATATTCTTTAATGATAAGACTTGTTGCTAAAAGCCAGAATGACTGGCTAAGCATAGGTAGATGTTTCTTCCTGCTTATTGAATGTATACAAATTGTAAGTAAATTTTCAAACACGCCAACAAGTTTCCATTCTTAAGGGAAATTCCAGGGGAAAGAAACACTGTAAAGATATCATGATGATAAGTAGGTACTGTCATAAACTCTAGAGGCTATGGGTACAAAAGCTGGACCCAAGCCACCAGTGTGAAACTTGAAGCCTTCAGGAGTCACCTCAGCCATAAAAAGGAGATTAGAAAATTTCTGTTCCCTGTGCCACTGGAACATTGAATAATTCTTACAATCTAATGATCTAACTTTTCTGTTACGGTGGTGGATTTAAAATGGAGTATTATGTAGCCCATGTAAGCAAGTGGCTAACCTAGGCCTAGATAACCTTGAACACCTGGTCTTTTTGCTGGGATTCTAGGCCTGTGAGCTTGTCTTGAAGGTGGAACTCTAGATTTCCATAATATTACATGTTGATGAGGATATTATAATGGATAGTTCCAGCAATGCCAATCTGGTTTTGCATATAGAAATTAAAGAGCTACAGACTTAAAAAGAGAAACTAAATGACAAGTTCCCATATTATTCTGTTGTTTACTGGTTCTTCAGGGATATTTGTTCCTGTGCCAAGCACCCCTGTACAGTTCTGCAGGAATGGCGGAACCTGGCAAAATAGCAGATGTATTTGTACTGAAGAGTGGAAAGGGCTGAGATGTACAATTGGTAAGTTACTTGACTAATACTATGATGACATATTGGTGAGCCTTTTGTTAGTAACAACAGCAGCAAATAAAAACTCTAGAAGCTTTAGCTAAAGACTATAGACATGATAAGCATGAAGATGAGAGCACTAAGGTATGGATGCATGAATTCACCACAACTGTGGTTATCTTCCTAAGACTTGCACAAGATTGGTCTGTCCATACTTCATCATGGATACCAGGGGCTTTTATGAGATTATACTCCCTCCCTGGGGAACTACTGAGAGTTAACTGTTAGGGGAGGAGGCATGATTTTTTTTTTCCAGGGGTGTATCCACTGATAAAGTTGCCCTTACCTCAGTAAATAATATCTCACTCATGCTCTTGAGCAAGAAAGTCTAATTAAACTTAGAGAATCAAACACAAAATGAAGGCATGAAAATAGGCAGAGGACTAACTAGGAAAGAGACTCTAGAGGATGGGGAATAAGAAGGAAAGTGGTGATAGGAAAAATCTAACATTTATTATGTAATTGTATAAAACTGTCAAGTAATAAAACACAAGCACACACACATATATGAAAAAATATTATAAATGCTAAAAATGTGAGATTTTTCCTCTCAACAATCAAAGCCATGTTTTCCTCTTAGGCTCTATATGATGGAGACACTTTGCCCATTTCCTAAATATCATTTTTTTCTGTAATTCACAGATATAATTTTTCTTTTGCTTCCAGCTTTTAATCCAGGACAGCTAGCAATATGGTTTCTGCAAGTCCTTTCTAGGGGTTATATGCTATTTACTCTCTTTCAAATGCCAGAGTTTTAGCATTTTACTTTTGAATCACAATGAGTCTAAGGATATATTTAATATGTGCTTAATTCAGTCCTTT
Source organism: Mus minutoides (assembly GCA_902729485.2). NCBI lineage: Eukaryota > Metazoa > Chordata > Mammalia > Rodentia > Muridae > Mus > Mus minutoides. The sequence goes on from LR750418.1 coordinate 198,893, forward strand.
CCTTTTTCCCTTGAGCTATTAAATTTATGGTTTGATGTCCATACGAGATATTAGAATCCCATTTCAAGCTGTTTCTGGATCAAGGTGTAGTTCCCAACAATTTTCATCCTCGTACTTCCATCTTGGAATAGTCTCTCCATCGCCTCTCAATTAGTTGCCTCTACTCCTTCCAGCGAATGCACCCTACACCCTGTGATTTTGTCCTTTTTGCTTTGACCCAAAGTCTCATAAAGTCCTTTACCACCATAGATTGTCATCAGGTCATTCTCTAGATCCTAATTAATTGATACATACCTTACATGATACATAGCAAGAAGTGTGTCAGTGGTCATACCTCTCCTCTAACCCAAGTCTGTGTGGTGTACATTGTAACAGAAACCAATTATCTAGTGTATTTATTCTAATGGAAAAATGTAAGCTGATAGAAAGTATGGAAACTGAACTGGCCCATTGACTCTTGAGTCTTTTTTTTTTTTTTCAAATACACTGCAAAGATTCTGAACTTCATCTTTTACCCATCTTCAAATTTCAAAAATAAAAGATATGATTCATTATGAGAGAAATTTGTTTCCATTACAGCTAATTTCTGTGAAAATAGTACCAAAGATGGATTCACCTTTGGCAGAATCCCAGTGGGTAGATATGGACCTTCTCTGGAAACATGTGAACTGGGCACCGTCAATGGTATGTGCAGCTCCGCTGGAATCTCTGTTTTACCACAAGAATGATTAGAGTGAGTCATACCTACCATTCCCCTAACTAGAATTAGGTCTCTGGACAAGACAGAAAGGAAAGTCTTCGCTTATCTTAACATCAGTGTTTGGAGGTTAGTGCAGAACTACATAAAATCATAATTTCCCTAAAAACTTTAACGTGGATCAGTTGTTTATAAACTCTTTCTGATCTGTGTTTAATTTTTTTTCTCTAGCTTACTCTGCCCCATGGCATTTGATGAGGTGAATATTTATTCTGCGAGTTGTAGCGTTTGTGTACATTATTTTAAATGAACATATACTACAGATTTCTTCTGTACCTTTTTAAGTATATGTATTTCCAAGTAGAGACTAAATGGAGTAGACCTGTTGTCAGTAGTCCTTTATTTCCTTGGTCACTTTGGTTATTCATCATGGGATATTTCTAGATTCATGACACTTTCATCAGTATGACAACCCTATGTGTTTGAGGCATTTCAAGAATCAAGGGGGAATATATTCTGGTTCTAATATGTTTCCAGACAGGGCTGGAGAGATGACTCAGCGGTTAAGAGCACTGACTGCTCTTCCAAAGGTCCCGAGTTCAAATCCTAGCAACCACATGGTGGCTCACAACCATCCGTAATGAGATCTGATGCCCTCTTCTGGTGTGTCTGAAGACAGCTACAATGTACTTACATATAATAATGAATAAATTGTTAAAAAATAAGTAAATAAAAGCAGCAAATACATAAGTTATAAAAAAATATGTTTTCAGACAAGATTCAGAATGTTGATGACTTAAATTAGTACTACACTGAGGAAGATTTTCTGAGTATAGACTTTATTCATCCAGAGAGCTCGTCATAATAACTAGAGTCTACTGGTCATGTAATTTTATCTAGATGTTTGACCTGTCCTTTGACTGCATTAATTTATATCTTATTAGCTTTGCCAGAAATCCCCCATTTCTTTCAGACTGGATGTTTCAAGAATGCAATCACTTTAAAACTCATTTATAAAAATGTTTGTTAAAGCTATCATCAGTAACAGTGAGAATGATTTAATATCTTATTTAGATATTAACTTTTGGTTTTATCCTGACCACACTGAAATTCTAAATACATTGTAGGAATTGCTTTTTCCTATATTCTTTTTTTTACTTATTCTATAAGTGATCACTCACATGTCCATGATCTATCCTACGCTTAATATATGCCCTTCCCAGCCTTCTCTTAGTTATGGTTACTATTGCTGTGGTGAAACGCCATGATCAAAAGCAGCTTGGGGAGGAAAAGGTTTGTTTCACTCACACTTCCATACAACAGTTCAACATCAAATGCAATGAGGACAGGAACTCAAGCAGGGCAGGAACCTTGAGGTTAGAGCTGATGCAGAGGCCCTGAGGGAGTGTTGCTTACTGCCTTGTTCAGCTTGCTTTCTTATACAACTCAGACTATAGACCAGGGTTGGCTCCACCCAGAATGGGCTGCACCTTTCCCCATCAATCACTAAGAAAATGCCCTACAAGCCTACCTGCAGCCGGATCTTATGGGAGCATTTTCTCAAATGAAGTTCCTATCTCTCAGATGACTATAGCTTGTGTCAAGTTGTCATAAAACTAGACAACACAAGCCTCTTAATATCTCAGAAAGCTAAAGGAACATGTCAATGCATTTGCTTTTACTATGCATGTTTTATAAATAATACTGTACAGTGAGCTTATGGATAACTGTTGTCTTCAGTTTCTATATTGTATATACCTTACATTTTTTATGCTTCATAAACCAGATACAACTTACAAAGCATAACTGTATGCTATGAATTGGAAAAATAAGTGTCAGTAATATACCCATGAAGGTTATCACAGCTGATTGATGTAATAATTTGGGGGTGCTAAGCGAGTCACAGTATCATCTTTTGTTTGACATTTATCTGATTCTTGAGCAACTATTATAAAAATGTTTATTATACCTTTGAATTTCAGATTGAGTCCATATCATTTTAAAGATATATATTTCAACTATTACCAAATCCACTTTTAAATCTGTTAAGAATTCTTTTTAATTATTTTATTTTATATAGCAAGTGATTAAGTGCATTTCAATATTTGAATATATTCATAATTCAATGAATAATGGAAGAGGCACACTTGATATGGCTTCTTAAAACATATAAATCCTATATGTATTAAAACTTTTTATTATGTCTTGCAGTAGAGGTATAGTGATTATATAAATTATATAAATTAATGAAAACTCTAACCTGTTTTAAGTGTCATTAAAGCAGTTTTTGATATCAACATCTCTTAGAAAAAGTTTCGCCTGTGATTAACCACCCCTTTAATTATGATTTTTACCTATACATATTATGTAATCATTAGTAGTTGGATGACAATGAATGGAAAGCTCAGGTGATCTGAGGAAACAAAACTGCCCAAGGAGATGCTTCACTGAGAGCCAATAGAACATCTAGCATTTGCTGCAATACTCTGGAATTCTATGCCTTTTGGGAGTTACCCAGATTTGCATAGAGATAAAGGATTAACATATAACTTAAGAGCCAGCAAGAAATCTTTTTTTTTTTTTTTTTTTTTTTTCAACTTTTATTAGATATTTTCTTCATTTACATTTCAAGTGTTATCCAGAAAGTTCCCTATACCCTCCCCCCTCCTGGCCCTGCTCCCCTACCCATCCGCTCCCACCCCTTGGCCCCGGCGTTCCAAGCATCAAAGAAATCTTATATATAGGTTCTGGTCTCAGCTTAGTACACCTTTGTTGTGACCAGTTCAAAGTTATTTCATTCCTATGTGTTAGAGAGTAAATCTTGAGACAAAGAGGGAAGTAAATAGCAACTGGTCGTGGCAGAAACTCCCATTTTAAAAATCAAGACAATTGTGTAGAATACTGTAGCAATTGGTTGAGTTTCCTATTACTGGGTATTAAAATAATTCCAGATTCTCATCCTAAAACAACAATGCTTTAGGTTTCTCACCATGCTATAAGTTGGTTGTGGCAGCTAGAATGTTCATTTAGGGAACACACAAATGCTGACCATTGGCTACAGCACCTCAATCCAGCAGCACATTGTCGCCCAGTCATCAGACTCACTATCTCACATTGTGACCTCAGGAAAGCATTCTAACATCCTAAAATGATAGAGACTGAGACTGAGAGAATGTTTGAGGGCCAGGTGCTGGAAGTTGTGTATTTCTACCACACTCCATTGATGAAGACCAGTCACAGGTCAGCCCAGACTCAAGACTGAATACATGCAGTGCCCAGCAGAGTCACACTGGCACAAAGCATGCAGTAGTTTCCATGTTTGGCTTTTTACACTTTTTTTCCTTTTTATTGAAGCGGGCAGTCCTAAAGCAACTCGGCTGTGCAATGTTTCTGAGTTTGGAAACATCGAACTACAAAATGTAACAAAAGGAAATTGTGATGTAAATCTACAGACCCTGGAGATACAGGTAGGCCTTCTAGCCCATCCATTGGACAGCTGGGATACATTCTGAGTCTAGGCCAACTCTTTGGTTTTTACATAACTAAAGGTCAAATCAATGCTTTTAAAACTCTCAAATTATAAATCACAAAATCAGTAAGTGAAACCATTCTTATTTGGTTAAAGTCGACATCTGTTTAATGTTGACATTTTATTTCAGCAAATGGTAGCTTAGCAAATATTTTAAATGGCCTTATATTTGTAGGCTGCTCAAGCTTTGCCTGAGCATAGAGCCCTGGCTTCATAAACAAAGATAGTCTACTCCGTTAAAATGAATGAAAAACAAATTGAACAATTCATGACCCTTAGACACAGACAACTTCATGTTGACACTAGTATCAGGGTTATATCCATAAGGATTTACGACTAGATATGTTCCCATTCATCTTAATTACGTGGGCTGAGGAATAGACAATTGAGCATGCATACAAGTGCTAACTTGTATGATCACTCAAGAAGAGGAAGAAGCTGAAAATTTTGATGTGGCACTACTTTGTGCAGGTATTAGATATAGATATAGATATAGATATAGATATAGATATAGATATAGATATAGATATAGATATATGTTCTTCTTTATCGAATTGGATATGATTTCCACACTAAAGGTAATTACAGCTAATGCCACCAGTGGATGATCATTTACTGCTACCAAATATGTATGGTTTTGGACATAAAATTCAATTAAAACCTGTTAAGCCCACTGTATATTTAAAATGTATTTAAATCACCTAATCTACTCAACATCATGGTTAACCAATGAAGCATACTCAGTTATCTTCATCATCTTGGGAATGACTAGAAGCTGTGGTTTGCTGCTGTCCAGCATCATGAAAGTGCAACCCATTTTCATGTCATTGGCATAGAGGAAAAGGCCAAATATAACTCAATGTGTGGTTAGTACTGAGTAAATCACTTCTGAATTGTAATGCCAAAACCAATAAATAAATAAATAAATAAATAAATAAATAAATAAATAAACAAACAAAATGTAAACAAAACTTTGGTTAATTGAGGGAATGTCCTTGTACCATTTAAAACATTTTAAGTACACTGCTAAGTTTTTGAAATCATGTTTAAGCTTTAAACACTACAGATAAATATCATTATAGAACTCTTGAGTGCGATGCTTTTGCCAGGGGCCATCACCAAGCTGACGCTGAGCTACTTCTCAGTTTAAAATCCACAAGGAACCACAGCAACTTCCTTATCACAGATGGCCAGCGTGTGGGTGGGTTGGAAATGAGAAATAGGTTGTGCAGAGAGCTATCAGTCACACATTGAAAGGAAGAGTACAGATTCTGGAATCTGACAAGCCAGTATTAGCCTCTCGACGCTGCAATTTCCAAGCTGTGTAAACTTTAGGATAAGCTTCTAAACTTCTCCAACTTCTCTGATAGGAGGGAGCTCAGCTCACAGAACCATTTTTATTTATAATTTATATTATAAATGATGTATACTTATACATTTTATTATGCACAATCACACCCTAAAACACCAGTGTGCCCCAGCACTGAGACTTGACTGTTGAATTCAATATTTTTTTTTTTCTGCTACCTCCTTACAAATTAGTACTGGTTTGATTTTTGAAGGGATGGTGCCATCTATTGTAAAACTGAGTTCACTGCATCTCCATATGTTGACTCCAGTTCCATAGCAACATGACTATAGCAGTTCCTTGTTCTTTATTTTATTTTATTTAACAATTTTTATTTTATTTATTTACATTTCAAATAATATCCCCTTTTCCTGTTTCCCCTCTGCAAACCTCCTATCCTATTCTCCCTTACCCTGCTTCTATGAGGGTGCTCCCCCACCCACACCCCACTCCCACCTCAACACCCTAGCATTCCTCTTCACTGGGGCATGATGCCTTCACAGGACCAAGAACCTTTCCTCCCATTGATGCCACATAAGGCCCATTCAGCTCCTTCACTCCTTCCCCTAACTCCTTCATTGAGGTCCCTGTGCTCAGTCCAATGGTTGGCTGCAAGATGGCACATCTGCATTGGTCAGGATCTGGCAGAACCTCTCAGGAGAAAGCTGTATAACACTACTGTCAGCAAGCACATGTTAGCATCTTCTATAGTGTCTGGGTTTGGTGTCTGCATAGGAGATGATCCCCAGGTAGGGCAATCTCTCAGTGGCCTTTCCTTCAGTCTCTGCTTCATTCTCTGTCCCTGTATTTCCTTTAGACAGGAGCAATTCTGGGTTAAAATTTTGGAGATGGGTGAATGGCCCCATCCCTCAACCAGGGGGGCATGCCTAATCTCCAGATATGGTGTCAACAGGTTCCCTCTCTTCTTTGTTGGGTATTTCAGTTAATGTCATCCCTGTTAGGTCCTGAGAACCTCTTGCTTTCCTGGCATCTGGGACTTTCTGGTTGCTACCACCAGTTCCACATCCCCCATTGCTACACACCTCTGTTCAATTTCCTGACCCTCTGTACATCTCCTCCATCTCCTCCCACATCTAATTCTTCCCCTCTTTTTCCTCTCCCCCTCTTCTCTTCCTCCTAATTCCCTTCCACCCTCTACTTCCCTTGATTATTTTGTTCCCCTTTCTAAGTAGGACTGAAGCATCCACTCTTTGGTCTTCCTTCCTCTTGAGCTTCATGTAGTCTGTGAGTTGTATCGCCTTGTTCTTAATATAATGCACGCAGATAGTAGAGAATGAGGAAATTCCCTGGGCTTTATGAACTGTGGTGCTTACACAAAGAAAGAAGCAAACAAAGGTTTGGTTAAACAGCTCATTCAACTGCATTCATTTGCAAAATGTTTAGACTTTTTGAAACAGACAAAATTATCTTTAAACAGATAAACAACAACGCAGAAACTGCTGAGGATATTTCTAGAGAAGCCCAGGTTTTAACAACAGATGCCAGTAAACTGACAGCTCAGAATATCACTTCTGCTACTATAGTGGTTGGACAGATCTTCAATAAAACCCAAAAGGAAAGCCAGGTAAAAACAAGATTTTATTTTTATTCACTTTACATACTTCCCCCTCCTGTTCACTCCCTTCCACTATCCTTTCCCCTATATCCCCCTTCTCTGAGTGGGTGTGTCCGCCCTGAATATTTCCCCACCCTAGCACATAAGGGCCTAGGCACATCTTTTCCCACTGAGACCAGGCAATTCAGCCTAGCTAGAAGACCATATCTCAAGGATAGGCAACAGCTTTTGGAACAGTCCCTGCTCCAGTTGTTTGGGACCCACCTGAAGACCAAGCTGCATTTTTTTTTTTTTTACATCTGCACAGGGAGGCATAGGTCCAGCCCGTGTATGTTCTTCAGTTGGTGGTTCAGATTCTGAGGGTACCAAGGGTCCAGGTTAGTTGACTCTGTTGGTTTCCTTGTGTAGTTCTCACAATCCTTCCCCCGATTCTTCTATAGAAGTCCCCAAGCTGTATCCACTGCTTGGCTGTGGGTGTCTGCATCTGTCTGAGCCAGCTGCTAGGCAGAGCCTCTCAGAGGACAGGCCATGCTAGGTTCCTGTCTGCAAGCACGACATATTACCATTAATAGTGCCAGGGAGAGATTCCACCTCACACCAGTAAGAATGGCTAAGATCAAAAAATCAGGTGACAGCAGATGCTGGCGTGGATGTGGAGAAAGGGGAACACTCCTCCACTGTTGGTGGGACTGCAAGCTTGTTCAACTACTCTGGAAATCAGTCTGGCGGTACCTCAGAAAATTGGACATAGTACTACCGGAAGATCCAGCAATTCCTCTACTTGGCATATATCCAGAAGAGTTTCCATCTGGTTATAAGGACACATGTTCCACTATGTTCATAACAGCCTTATTAATAATAGCCAGAAGCTGGAAAGAACCCAGATGTCCCTCAACAGAGGAATGGATACAAAAAAATTGGTACATTTACACAATGGAGTACTACTCAGCTATTAGAAACAATGAATATATGAAATTCCTAGGCAAATGGATGGATCTGGAGGGTGTCATCCTGAGTGAGGTAACCCAATCACAAAAGAACTCNGGCCGAGTTGGCCATCATTGGGAGGAGAGGCCCCTTGGTCATACAGACTCTATATGCCCCAGAACAGGGGAATGCCAGGGCCATTACGTGGGAGGGGGTGGGTAGGGGAGCAGGGCGGGGACGCGGGAGGGTAAGGGAAAATTTCTGAATAACATGTGAAATGTAAATGAAGAAAATATCTAATAAAGAGAAAAAAAAATAGTGCCAGGGATTGGTGCTTGCCCATGGGATGGATCTCAAGAGGGAATCTCAGTCTCTCCTCTATCCCCCATTCATGAATTTCTTATAGACAGGATAAATTTTGGGTGGAAAGTTTTGTGGGCACTCCACTGGTGTTCTTGCCTGGCTATAGGAGGTGGCCTTTTCAGGTTCAATAGCCCCAGTGATGTGACAGCTAAGGTTAGATTCTTGGGTACCTCCATCATCCCAGGTCTCTGTCACATCCTGGAGATGTCCTCCACCTCTGCACCCCTGTCTGTCTCCCGTCCTTCCCCACACCTGATCCTGAACCCTCTCTATTCCCCTACACCTCCCCACTTCCACTCAGTTCCCTCCCACACATGCCCCTTACGACTATTTTATTCCCCCTTCTAAGTGAGATTCAAGCATCCTTATTTGTGCCTTCCTTCTTTGGGTCTGTAGAGTGTAGCATGGGTATCCTGTGTTTTATGGCTAATATCCACTTATAAGTGAGAACATGCCATGCATGTCCTTTGGGGACTGAAAATTTAATATTTTAAGTCATAAGAGGTGTTTAGGATTGTAGCCTATTGATAGTGTTCCATTAGCATATGTGGGGCCTTAGGTTTGATTCCCAAAACCTAAAATGGGAGGAACATCCCAAATTCTATTCCTTACACTGTGATTTGAGTGATATTTAAGTTAAGACCATTGGGCAGAGATCACTTCCTGGGGAGATGCTCAAAGAAGTTAAACTCCTTGTCTAAACATCCTCTGGAATTGACATGATTATTATTATTACATTAGATATTCCAGCATGTCTTAGAATAAACCAGTCTCTTTATTATGTACAGAATAACAATTTTGTTAAACTGGGCCATCCCTTGTTCTATCCCAAATAAACAGTTTTCCTATACACTTGCTCTGAAATATGTGAAATATGTCTTTTAATCTCTGCATTTGTGTCAAGAATACTCACAGGTTGGTCTCTGGCCTTCTAAAAAGCTCTAAGCTAGGTTTTCAGGTCTAATATCATGGCCTGCTAAATTCTCAAACATTAAAAAAAAATAGTATGCTCAACATTTGTCACCAATGGAGTTCTTGATTTGGTCAGCAGGGTTGTAAGCCATCAAAATGAAGTGCATCAACACAGCTCATTTCCTTCATGATTTTCAGATAACCTTCTTTCAAAAATTGTCTTATTTACCAAAGGTTCTTTGAAAGGTAGGTTTTAAGTAACAAGGTAATTAAAGACAGAATTCAAAGAATATGCACTTCTACCTGTAAAGTTTAGTTGGTAAAGACATGTATATATATATATATATATATATATATATATATATATATATATATATCTCTGACACACCTGAGTGTTCAATTATCAGAAAACAATTTAACTGATACCTAAAAGTACACCTGATACTAAGTATTTAAGTTGTGCTAAGTATTGTGGGCTGTGAGGTTTGCATAGCCAGCATTGCAGAGATATTTGTGTCTACCTTTATCCAAGCCAAGTGTTTTTGTGAGTAGAGAGAGCTCAGTGAGTGACCTTACCATGAAGTCAAATTCAAACTCCTAAACCTCCTCCTTCCCCAGCTTCATTTATGTTTTTACTTCTTATCATGGGTCTTTCCTTTGTCTCAGGTATCAAGCTGAAACTCTGATTTTAAAAAGTTACTTTCCTTTGGATTATCATGCTATTCCTGTTGTTGGCTACCATGATAATTCCTCACGATCAGAGTGATAATTATGCATGGCCCATACCTTATGTGATGTGCCTTCTCCTTCACAGGCAAAAAAAACTGCTATAGCCACAGTGAGTCAGATTTTGGATGCCAGTGAAGATGTTTTTCAAAAAGCTGCTGAGATGGACAATAGCAAATCCTTTAACAAGTAAGCAACTGTTTGGAAAGAGAGTTTGAGGAAGAACCATCTATCTCCTTGGGTGAAAGCGTGACTAGAGGATCTATTTCTCTCAGGGCTACAATAACTGCCTGATGCCTTGACTTTTCTACTTGATCTTGTTCTACATGGAGTGGTATGTGCTGCCTACTTGGTTTGAGGTGTGCTCATGGGCTAGGAGAAAAAGTGACTGGGATGATTCAGATTAGAGTTTGTTCTCTTATCCTGGGTCTGGTGTGTTCAAAGCAGCAGTCTCTGCATATAGAAGGTGTTCTTCCAACTCCCTTCTCAATGCACAGAGCTGCAGAGAGCACCCAACTACAGGATGTACCACACTGTCCGCCTACAGTCCACACCTCAGCTCTCTCTTCCCAAGAACTGATAGACAGGTGTTTTTGTTTTTGTTTTTGTTTTTGTTTTGTTTTCTGTTTTCCTATGGCTACTTTGGGAAAAAGGAATTCCAACCCCCCTTCCTTGGCTTTTGCTTATTAAGGCCATGTACTTGTTTACTTTTGATTATGTATGTATACCCTCCAAATCATATTTACTTACAGAGGCCTATCATTAAAATACAGTTTTAAAGCTATTTTTACATTTAATCTTGCTTACTGCAGAAAAGTGAGCAAATTCATAATGGGCAAATTCTTTGAAATTATTTACCTCAATTGTTTAGAATATACTCCAAATATTTTCTTTCTGTATATAAGTTCATGCACTCATACATAAGTAACTACATAATGTGTTAACCTATTGTCATTTACTATCTTAAAACCTTTTAAAAGCTGTGACTATGTATGCATGCACATCATAATTTTATATTATCGCATCCTACTTAGAGTCCACTGGCAGAGCAGCACAGCAGAATAAGGATGTATTACAAAGGGGTATTTATTGGATTGACTTATACAATATGGGGCACAACAACAGCTATGTGCACATTATAGAGACTAGGTCAGTAGCTGCTCAGTATTCAAGGCTAGATGCCTCAGTCATCCTGCTGAAGGCCTAAATGATTTCTAGAGAACCACAACCTTCAGTTCGATTGGAAGGTCTAAGAAGCTGGGTTTTAATATGGGAACAAAACGGCAGCAGCAACAATCAAGCAGGCTCATTCCCAGCAAGCCGAGGAAGAAGCCAAGCTCACTGCCTTGCCTTCCACCCTCCTCATATCGGCCATATCCAGAAGGTGATGTCCACTCCAGCAAAGGATCTTGGCCCCTGTAGTTATTTATTCCTGAAAATACACCTCATAGGCGGAGGGAGGGCTATCTTTTAGTTGATTCCAGATCTAATCAACTTGACAGTCACTATTAACTACTGGATCCGTGAGGTGGCTCAGGAAGTAAAGATACTTGCCATCAAAACGGACAACCTGAATTTGATTCTCAGGTCCCACCTGGTACAAGGATAAAAACTGCCTCCCACAAGCAGTCCTCTGACTTCCATATACATGACATGGCATCCATACATTCCACACCACACACACATCACACACCACACACACACATCAACCACCCACATCCACTGTATTAGTCAGGGTTCTCTAGAGTCACAGAACTTAGGGATAGTCTCTGTATAGTAAAGGAATTTATTGATGACTTACAGTCTGCAGTCCAATTCCCAACAATGGTTCAGTAGTAGCTATGAATGAACGTCCAAGGATCTATCAGTTACTCAGTCCCCACACGGCAAACAGGCGAATGAGTGAGAGCTAGTCTCCCTTCTCCCAGTGTCCATATATGATCTCCAGCAGAAGGTGTAGCCCATATTAAAGGTGTGTGCCATCACACCTTTAATCCCAGATGACCTTGAACTCGGAGATCTCCCTGTCTTAATCTTCTGGAATCCATAGCCACTATGATTCAAGATCTCCATACCAAGATCCAGATCAGAAACTTCTATCTCCCAGCCTCCAGGTTAGAGTCACTGGTGAGCCTTCCAATTCTGGATTGTAGTTCATTCCAAATATAGTCAAGTTGACAACCAGGGATAGCTACTACACCCACCCACACCTACCCACACACACCTACACACACCCACACCACACCATGACCCCACCCCCCATCGCCTACACCCCCCCCATTGTCCCCCCACACCCCCAGAATAGGGTTTCTGTTGGTGGAGGCAATATGGTCCAATCAACAAATTAGGTTTTTAGTTTTCCTTTTGAACGCTGCTTGCAATGGCCAATCTGTAACCCTGGATCCTTGCTGTTGTATTAAAGGTCAAAATTATCTCCCTAGTTGCCTGATTTGAGATGTAAAACTGTCCCTGTAACATAATCCACTTTTTTGCATATGCATTTCCCATTGTTTGAATTTCTACTCTAGTTAGCTTTCTTAGATAACTAAGACAGTTATCTACTTAAGTTTTCCCAGCTGTCTTAGTTACTGTTCTATTGCTGTGATGAAACACCCTGAACAAGACAACTTAGGAAAGAAAGTATTTGATTGGGGACTTTTAGTTTCAGAGGGGTTAGTCTATGACTATCAGAGTGTGGAGGAGGGCAGGCACTGGAGCTGTAGTTGATAGCTTACATCTTATTCCACAAGATGGAAGCAGAGAGAGAGAGAGAGAGAGAGAGAGAGAGAGAGAGAGAGAAGGTTTGACATGGGCTTTTGAAACCTCAAAACCCACCTCCAGTGATATATCTTTTCCAAGGCCACATCTCTTAATCCTTCCTAAATAATCCTCCAGCTGGGAACCAAACATTCAAATATATGAGCCTATAGGAGCTACTCTCACACAAACCGCCACATTGACCAAACTGAAATTTATTGTAAGATGTACTGAATCTCACAGGAATCCAAGCATAGGATCGTAACAGAGTCAGTGTGTGTGTGTGTGTGTGTGTGTGTGTGTGTGTGTGTGTGTGTGTGCAGAGCCAGATCTTCCCTGGAGAGGGAGATGGCTATGATCATAAAGCTGCTTTGCAATCTTCCTAAGAGTGTGTGGGCCCACCCTTATTCTCAACAGAAAGAAAATTGCCTCTTTTTTGTATTTATTCTTTTAATGATAGAATGGCCTGACTTTTTTACTCTAAAATCTGAAACTTGCAGATCACACCTATCTTCTTGACCAGCAGATTACTAATTTAACAACTGGATGGTCCCTTTCAGTCATGTATGTCTCTGTCTGACTGCTGACTTTTGAATAAGACCAGCTACTCTGAGGCCCATATTTAACCTATTCAGTTATAACATGAGAGAAAAATGGCCTTAAAGGTAGCTGTGAGATGACTTTCTAGAAGTGTCTGTGACTGTGGTAAACAACCCTGACACATTTAGCACATCTTTTCTCAGCCTTTGAATGCCCAGGGATACTTTTCTTGGTATCCTAGTGTTTCAGTATTCCTTAATGGGAACTTATCAGGTACAGTGGAAGCAAACAATCCTCTTAGCAGTTTAGAGCTATCATTAGGTAATTTCTAATGAAAGATGTTATCGGGTGTTAATATTATTTATTACATTGGAAATATATAGCACAAACTGCCAACTCATGAAATTGTGTAACATTTGAAATTTAAAAGTCATTATCCTCTTCTAGAAATCTCTAGTTTAAGCTTCTTAAGACTATACTAATCAAAATAATTCATATTTTCTGTATCTATTTTAAACTGCAAATCAATTGTGTCCCATCATCACTTTTTATAATAAAATATAATCAGATAAAACAAAAACTAGTACAATGGAATTGAGTAAAACAGAGGGAAAAGAGCCCAAGAGAAGGCACAGGAAACAGAGACACTCATTCACACACCCAGGAATCCCATAAAAACACTAAAGGAATCTGTAATATGTACTCAAAGAACATTCTCCTATTTTTCAATTTTTTAAAATTGGATATTTTCTTCATTTACATTTCAAATGCTATCCGGAAAGCCCTATACCCTCCCCCCACCCTGCTCCCTTACCCACCCACTCCCACTTCTTGGCCCTGGTGTTCCCCTGTTCTAGGGCATATAAAGTTTGTAAAACCAAGGGGCCTCTCTTCCCATTGATGGCCAACTAGGCCATCTTTTGCTACATATGCATCTAGAGACACAAGCTCTGGGGGTACTGGTTAGTTCATATTGTTGTTCCTAGTATAGGGTTGCAGACCCCTTCAGCTCCTTGGGTACTTTCTCTAGCTCCTCCATTGGGGGAACCTGTGTTCCATTCAATAGATGACTATGATCAAAGAACATTCTTTCTGCCTCCTTTTCTCTAAGGTTTCCTGAACCCTAAGAGGAGGGATTTGATAGAGGCATCCCATTTAGGGCTGGGTGTTTCAAGGTCTTTCTCTGTGTGTACAAAGTCTGGCTGGCTGCGGATCTCTGTATTAGTTCCATCTGCTTTAGGAAGAAACTTCTCTGATCAGGGCTGAGTAAGACACTGATCTGTGAGTATAGCAGAATATCATTAGGAGTCCGTTTAGTGTTTTTCTGTGTGTTTTTAGAGCAGTGGTATTTGGGTTTCACTCTGTTTCTGGGCTATCTTGTCTCAGGTTCTTGGTCACCTAAGCTGTCTCAGGTATGAGTTCTATCTTGTGGAATGGGCTTTAGGTTGATGAAATATTGATTAGTTGCTCCCACAAATTCTTCTAAACAAACAAAGCTTCCAGTACCAAGAATAGGTTATATTTAGATGAATTGTTGGCCAAAAAAGGTTCCGTGGGAAGCCCCAAACAACCCAGGCTCTTGCCAAGACTTTCCAAAAACTGAAGGGTGAGGCCCCATTGCAGAAGACCATATCTACAAAACTCCTTGAACATGGAGAAGTTGAGCTGGTGCCTACACAGTCCTTCATACCTGCATATTAGCCTTTTTTATACAGGAAGGTACTCTGCCCACCATCAAAGGAAAATCATAAGTACCAACCAGACAAAATCCCTCTGACCTACAATGCTGTCCTGCCTGCAAGATATGCTAATGCAATGGTGGCACAAAACCTGTGGGAGTGATGATCATAACATTTTTTTAAAAACTGCATATGATAAAACAAAACCCTGGTGAAGAGAGGCAGATATATATTTAAGTAAATGCATACACACACATTTAGTGGTTGTCACTGTGACTACATGGTCTGTGTGCTCCTGCCCTTTCTCATGAGGGAAACAACACATCTCTTTGGTTTATGACAACATGCCAAGTTCCTGTGTTTCATTCTATGCAGTCTTATCAAGCAAATGGAGAATTACTCCTATTCTCTGGAGGATGAGAAAGTGGTGGAACCCAACATAGCAATCCAGTCCGTCACTCGAGGCAATGATGCTGGGCCAAGTGTTCTCTTCTCTGTACAGAAAGGTAAGCTGTTAGCTTTCTATGCTTCTGGCAGTAAACAACAGTCCATTGCCAATAACAACTCACAGTTCACCAAAATGCAGATATTTAAAATTCTAATTTCTCTTTCTTATAGGATCTAGTAATTCTCTGGTTTCTGGTAGAATGTCGATTAACAAATCTCCAAATGGACTCAACCCAGATGGACAGACTGAACTTCAGATCTTACTTAATACTGGAGAAAGTACGTCTTGAACCTTGTTTGCATTGTTTTTTAAAACACTGAATCCAAACAATTACTTAAAAGTCCATGAAGGGAGAAATACCTCTTGTTTAATTTCACACCTAATAATTT
The DNA here is from genome assembly GCA_902729485.2 of Mus minutoides. Classification (NCBI taxonomy): domain Eukaryota; kingdom Metazoa; phylum Chordata; class Mammalia; order Rodentia; family Muridae; genus Mus; species Mus minutoides. The sequence continues at coordinate 214,784 of LR750418.1, forward strand.
GATTTGTCTTTATGCTCTGATGCTGTAATCTCAATGATACTATTTCAGGTCACAGAGAATTCTTCATTTCAAAACCACACTGGATAGTAACAGATTGAAATATTAGTGCCAGGTACACAAGTCTGTATTTCTATGAAACTCTTGCAGAAGTGTTCCTTACATTTCGGTGTTGTAAGAAGGCTCAGTCACAAACTCTGCACTTATTTCCTCGTGGTGTGACACTCATGGAACCTTTTATGTAACTGGGAAAGTTGTCACTTAGTGGTAACAGTTGCGCTACCATCTCTAGGCTCCTCACAGTCTTGCATGTGGCACAACATCTTGAAAGAGCTGTATTCTAAAAGTCTAATGAAGTTCCTCTCTCCCAACAACACTGCCATTCTAGTATTCTAAATTTATGCAAACATTTATTTGACCAAAATGTAGAAATAGTGATACTATTTACAAATTTTGCCAGGCACTGGCATAGCATCACAAGAGAAAGCTATATCAGGATCCTGTCAGCAAAATCTTGCTGGCATATGCCATAGTGTCTGGGTTTGGTGGTTGTTTATAGGATGGATCCCTGGGTAGGGCAGTCTCCGGATAGTCCTTCCTTCTGTCTCATCTCTGAACTTTGTCTCTGTAACTCCTTCCATGGGTAAAAATAAGGCTGCTATGAACATAGTGGAGCATGTGTCCTTATTACAAGATAGAACATCTTCTGGGCATATGCCCAGGATAGGTATTGCTGGATCCTCCAGTAGTACTATGTCCAATTTTCTGAGGAGCTGCCAAACTGATTTCCAGAGTGGTTGTACCAGCTTGCAATCCCACCAACAATGGAGGAGTGTCCCTCTTTCTTCACATTCTAGCCAGCATCTGCTGTCACCTGAATTTTTGATCTTAGCCATTCTGACTGGTGTGAGGTAGAATCTCAGGGTTGTTTTGATTTGCATTTCCCTGATGATTAAAGATGTTGAACATTTTTTCAGGTGCTTCTCAGCCATTCAGTATTCCTCAGTTGAGAATTCTTTGTTTAGCTCTGTACCCCATTTTTTACTTTTAATTTACATTTACAAATGTTTTGAGACATTTATACATGAATACTGTATTTAAAAGATTGGTTTCCATCCATACCTTTCCTCCCTCCAACTCTTGCTATGTCCCCTACCCCTTCTCTCAGGTACAGTGGGAGACCATGTCTCAAGAAAGTAATATAGAGAAGGATAGCACAGAACACCTGATGTCCTTTTCTGGCCTCAGCATGCATGTATGGGTGTGCACACTCACAGATGTGTGATGAACCATGTCATATATACATACACCACACATTAAAGATATGCACTTATTATTTCCTCTGCTGTGTTGTATGTGGCTAGTAGCTACATAAAAGGGTTAAGAAGTATTCCTCAAGTAGTTCATTTTGACCATTCTCATGGCCATGCAGGTACAACTTTCACTGTTGTAACCCCACAGGGCCATTAATAAACAGCAGACTCTATTCTCTGATGTCCAAAAGAAGTACTTCACAATGACTTTCCTGCTCTGAGATAGCTGGTCCCTAACAGTCAGAGCAGAGATGGTGAGACATGCCAGTGCCAAGACCTCCATCAAAGCTTTGTTCAAATGTGTTGCCTGGTGACTTAAGGCATCTGCTCTGTTGCCACAAATGGCGGGCAGCCCTCATGGAGGCTTCTGTAAGCACAGTCATCTCGACAGACAGTAACCCTTTGCTATTTCTTGCTCAGTGTTCTACTAGCTGGAGGAAGAAGCAGCATCAGTTGTGTCTACCCACAGAATCTGCCTCCCATCTTACCGCATAGAAAGTGAGATGGTTATAGATGAGGCAGAATAAGCAGACATTTATCATCTCCACATAGATGATAAGAAAAGGGAACCTTGGGAAGAAATCTATGGGAAGGATATGAGCAGTTAGGCAACTGGGGGTTCATATATATATATATATATATATATATATATATATATATATATATATATATATATATATATATATATATCCTAAAAGCCTAGACTGGTCTGTCAAGGTTTTTATACACATGCACACACAGAGAGAGACAGACAGGCAGACAGTCAGTCAGTCAGTTACAAGCCCCAGAGAGTTTTACCTTTACTTATTGACCAATTATAAACTAGTTTCCATAAACTCTTCTTGGATTTAATTTGCTTTGGAATTCACATATCTCAGGTAGACACATTTACTGGATAATAAACACATTTATTATATAGGATATAACAAAGGATACGTATGAGAATAAGTACAATGTGAGGTTTGAATGAGGGGTGCAGAGTTTTCACACCCTCTCTGAGAGTGTATCCCACTCAGAAAGCTCCACACAGTCTGCTGTTCCAAAACTGTCTGAACTCTGCCCTTTGGGCTTTCCATGGAGACTTCATTGCATGGAAATAATTGAACCATAGGCAAGAATGTGCAAATGTGATTTGGACAGAGAATATGATCTAATGGAATTGGGAAATCAATGGAATACGGAAATTCAACAAACCTGTCTGTGTATACTTCTATTCAACTCTGTCAAGTATCCCTGCCTCTTGGACATGAGGTAAAGATATTTACTTTGATGGGATTTTATAATTTACCAGATCAGAAGCGTCAGAGAATTTCCTGATGGCCAGCTTCAAAAGAAACATTCTAGTTCCCATGGATTGCATTTTGCAAGTAGTTATGAACCAAGAGCTGCGGATAGCAATGGTATATATGCACTCTGTCACATCAGGAAACTGTATTGCGATTAAGTAAAAGCTCAGTCAGTGAACTTTTTCCTCCCCTGCCTTAAATATGAAGGAACCATGCAGTTCCACCATGATTGAAACTTTACTTCATTCACCACAGAGTATGTCTGTTGATTTTAATGTCTGCTTTTTTTTCTATGTAGATAAAAGATCATGTGGTTTTATGGTGTATCAGAACCACAAGCTTTTCCAATCAAAAACTTTCACTGCTACATCAGATTTTAGTCAAAAAATTATCTCCAGCAAAATAAATGAAAGTGAACAACAACGCCAGAACAAGGTTTCTGTGCAAATGGTATTTAATCCCACGGTAAGTTTTTCCATGAATGGAAATAAAAATTCTGTCTACTCTTAATTTAAAAAAAACTGGAGGTTATTTTGATAAAAGAACTCTACAGAATATGTTTTTTGAGAAGTCTTTTGAGCTGGAGAGATGGCTCAGCGGTTAAGAGCACTGACTGCTCTTCCAAAGGTCCTGAGTTCAGTTCCCAGCAGCCACATGGTGGAACCCAACCATCTTTAATGGGACCCGATGATCTCTTCTGGTGTGTCTGAAGACACCAATGGTGTACTTATATACATAAAATAAATAAATTGATCTTTAAAAAACCTAGCTAGGAAAAGTCTTTTGAAGTAATCATTTAAATGTTTGTCTTATCTAATTTTCTGACAAACTAAAATAGAAAATTAATTTGATTTTGTATCCTCACATACTTTCTTTGGTTGGTTGGTTGGTTGTTGATTGTGTACTAGAGACAAACTCACTATTCAGCTCTAGCTGGGTATGAACTTGGAGCAGTCCTCCAACCTCAGATTCACAAGTACTGGGATTCTAGCTTTACGACTTTTTATGCCTTTTGTCTTCCCTCAATCTATAAGAGTGCTTGGTATGTAATCATTTCTCTTGGGGCTATCTAATCCTATTAGAGTTTTTCCCTATCCAATTAATCATTAAATGTGCCATCACTTCACAGTATGACAAAAGAGAACTCCAGCTTCACTCCTATGCTTGTGTCTACTGGAATTTTTTAATAAATGACTGGGACACACAAGGCTGCCAAAAATCTGGGAACACCACAGAATTCCTCCGTTGCAACTGCAGCCACACAACCAATTTCGCTGTATTGATGGTAAGCATGCTCAAAACAATCTCTTTTGAGACAAAGCTTTCCCTTATACACAGGTCTAGGATACATCAACCAAGGATACTGTTGAGGTATTATTTACATAGATTGTAAGTTCAGATAAAATAGAAAAGGGGATAAAGTGATAGGGCTTAAAAGGAGCATGCTCAGAAGTAACAGAGTTCTTCGTTGTTGTTTACCATGGGCTTTCAGGATAGAGATAGACAAGTTTAGTTTAGCACTGTGTTTGTAAGCATGGAAAAGACACATATGTGGGAAGGAGAAGTTGGCACATTCCACTAGACAAACTGTGTAAGAGTGAGATCCTTATGGAGTGGAAATCCACTTGGATTTCCTGAGCCTCTTTCCATTGCAGCTGTCCCAATTGCTGCTCTTGCTGATATGTGGAAAAGAAACAGCTCTTGAATTCTTTATGTGTCTCCTATAGGCTCACTCTCCCTCCCTTAAGCTTATTAACCATCAGGTATCCCTGTACAGGGCCAGAAGCAGATCTGACTTTTGCACCTCTGGCCATTTTCAGAAGGTCTCCTCTGCATGCCAATTCTGAAAACCATTCTTATAAAACAAAGTGTTGGTTTGAATATGTGTTTGAATGAGGTCGTGTGTAGAATGTTAGAATCAAATATTAACAGGGGTAGTTACTGAACAGCACTCATTCATGAATTCCTGGAGGGAAAACCGTGTTTTCATCCTGCAAGAGCTAACATGTAGCCAGGTTTAGGATGGGGATTCACAGAATACTGACACAGTGTAGACAAAAAAAATAGAACTTTATTTTCAGACATGTTTGAGACAACTGTATCTCCCTCACTTTAGCTGTTAAACTTTTCTTATTTTGGTTGATTTTAATTACTTCTTGTCTAACTTACATTGAGAGTAGATTTTCCTATCAGAAGACACTAGCGATAAAAATTTCCATTTTTGCAGGGCATGGTGGCGCTGGCCTTTAATCCCAGCACTTGGGAGAGGCAGAGGCAGGCAGATTCCTGAGTATTAGCTATGAAGATTAGCTTATATGTTAAATGATACAGAAAGGTTTGTAACAGTTATATATAAGCCTCTTGTTTCCAGGTGAGGCTTCCCTCTCACTAATATCTGCCTAACCACAGTTGTAAATACTTTTGAGCTGTGAAATTTGTCAGATGAATAGTTGAATTGCAAACTAAGCCAAATAGACTCTGAGGGAAGAGCTGATATCTAGGATCTGATGATCTGTGTTGTCTGTGATTCTTTGTGCATTGAATATGTATGTATGTGTATGTACACATACACATGTGTATATATTTATATACATACTGCCTTGACACTTTTCTTTTAAATCAAGCTTATTATTTTTGTATTTTTCCTACAAAAATAATACATACTGATTGTATAAGGAATAAAAGTTTACCTCATAAATAGAACTCTATTTGAAATAGAAAATGTTTGTAATAAAATATGTGTGAATTATTACACATATATACACACACATTTATATTCAGGATTCAAAGCATATATAACCATATAAAATATACTTTAAAACATATATTTATGTTATATGTATGTATGTGTGTGTGCATGTGCATGAGTGTGCATATATACACATGCCAGGGCTTAACTTGTGGAGACCAAAATCAACTTGTAGGGGTCAGTTTTTTTCTCTACCATGTAAGTTATAGCCATCAGATTGAAGCCATCAGGTTTGGGAGCAAACACACATGTCTGCTGACCTATCTGGCTGGTTGTCTAGAATACCTGTTGGGATAGATATAGACATATTGCACAAATAAAACCTTTTTTAAAATTAACAGGATTATATGACCATCCCTTCATATTGAAGATATGCCTGAACTTTATTGTAAGTAAATTAGCATAGAAGTGTTCAGTAATACATCAAATCATGCAATCAATAGCAACAGTAGACAATTCAGGCCTAATATAAACAACCCTGTATTCATCAACTAAACTTTTCTCTCTATATTTATATGTATTCTAATTGAACTAGATTAATTAATTAAGACTTGACACCATGGAAGCTATTATTAATTTACCTCATTTAAGAATCTATCAAAGTTTTAGGGCTGGAGAGATGACTGAGCAGATAAGAACACTTCTAAGTTCAATTCCCAGCACCCATATCAACGGCTTACAGCTACCTGTTACTCCAGTTCCAGGAAATCTGACGTCCTCTTCTGGTCTCCACAGGTCCCCACACACATGTGGCATAAATTTACTCAGATACATACATGTAAATAAATTATAGATTCATTTTTATACAAAGGTATATTTGGCATCTAGCTGGTTATTTTAATTGATGTAATTCCATGGTACAGACTTATATTAATATTTTTTTAAATTCCTAGGCCAGTTTATTTAAAAATCTATGTCAAATTATTTTTCAGAGTTTCAAAAAGGATTACAAGTATCCCAAATCTCTAGACATATTATCCAACATTGGCTGTGCCTTATCCATTGCTGGTCTGGCTCTCACAATCTTATTCCAGATTCTCACCAGGTAAGAGGAATACGGGGCTATTTTATGGGAGAAACTGCTATCCTGATTGTAATTTACTGGGTATATTCATATCAAAATTTAGTTCCTCATCAGAACATACTTTTTCTGAAATAGAAGGAAACATTCAAAACACCCATTTTACAGGCCGCATGATCTCAGAGAGGCTGAGATAGAGTTACAAGTAAATACATAATTGTAAATATGAGGCCACAGCCCATAGACCCTATAACTCTTTAATGTGGAATGAAACATGTCTGACAATCTGGATTGCAAAAGAAGAAAACATTGCTGAACAAAAAGGTCTTGAAAATAATTTTTAAAATGTGTAAAATGGTGAACTTTTGATTAATCTTGTTTTTACAGTCCAGTCATTATGCCCTCTCGTTCCTCCCCCTTCCCCAGGACAGTTCCCCATTCCATTCCTGTACCCCCTCCCATCTCCATGAGGATGTCCACACCACCCCCAACCCACCCCATCCCCACTGCCTGAGAACTCAAGTCTCTCTAGGGTTAGATGCATCTTCTCCCACTGAGGCCAGACCTGGCAGTCCTCTGCTATATATGTGTCCGGGCCTTGTACCAGCTGGTGTATGCTGTTTGGTTGGTGGCTGAGTCTGAGAGATCTCAGGGATCCATGTTAGTTGAGACTGCTCGTCTTCCTATGGGGTGGCCTTCTTCCTCAGTTTCTTCCAGCCTTTCCCTAATTCCACCACACAGGTCACAGACTTCAGTCCATTGGTTGGGTGTAAGTATCTGTGTCTGTCCAAGTCAGCTGCTTGTTGGGCCTCTCCAAGGGCAGCCATGTTAGGATCCTGACTGTAAACAAACAATAGCATCAGTAATAGTATCAGGCCTTGGAGCCTCCCCTTAAGATGGATCCCAATTTGGGCTAGTCCCTGAACCTGTGGAACTTTTAATGTTTTGAATTTCATAGCCTTTTGTTTGTAAAACAAAATCTTACTTTAAATTTGAATAAGTGCCTATAAATATATTTCTTTTCACCTTATTTTTCTACCAAAGGTCTTCTTGGGGTTTTATTGTTGCTGCAGGCTGCAGGACAGTTGAAGAAGGTGGGAGCCTCCTCTGTCTGCCTTCTCATTGTGCTTGGGTTTGTCTTTCGCCCCTGACTCCCCAGGGCTAAGCACCACACTTGGCCCACGTAAAACTGTAGCTATGAAATAAATGGATCTAGTAAGAGTTCCAATCTGTTTCTCCTCTCTCACTCATCTTGTATCAAGATGAATTCATGATTTCCCTAGAAACATCTCTCCCTGCTAAATTCCTACCCAGTTATATCTTAGATGTGTAGAAACAGATTTTAATTATAAAGACACTGTTATTTATAATTCCATGTTGCCTTACTTAACAAATAAAATCTATATAGCAAAGCAGAAATAGGATATTGGATGTCCTTGTAAACCCCAACTATATATGCCAATTTTTAATATTTTACTTTTGCCCTGAAATTCTGAGAGTAAACTGTACATAAGACAATCATCTTTAAATTCCTCACCTGTGTGTCTCCAGAATATTCTCCTATAGAGCATTGTATCAGTATCCTCACTCTGGAAATGTAACCTAAGAAATTTTAAATTATGCAATCTATAATCAAGTATCTCAATTCAGTCAGTAATCTATTACAGCTGGGTATATTTTTCTAAGTCTATTTACTACCATGATGCTTTAGCCTATAATAATTCCTTTTGATTTTTTGTTTGTTTTGGTCATTTATGACACTAAAGTCTTTGACATATCCAGGCATTTTGAAGACTGATCTTCAGTGTAGGATTTGTTTGACATCCTTCTGATCTTTAGATTCAGGTTAAAGATTTTTAGAGTAAATACTACATGACCAAATCTTTCTCTGTGTGACACCACATAAAGCGTGTGGCAGTAGGTCTTGCTGTCATTGGCTGTGATTTTCAGTGCTGTTTCCATGAGTAACTATGTTTCTATTATTATCACAGCTCATTTCTCCCTGTCTGAATAACAGGTGATTCGTGTGGTGAATTTGAGAGTCTATGATATCCCTCTGTTTTCCAACAGTCTTTCTCACAGTGAATCTGCTGAGATCCACAGGGATCCTTATTAGAACATGATTGCATTGATGATTTCTATACCTTTTTTTTTTTTTTTTTTTTTTTTTTGCTTTCTTGTTTCCTGACTATACACTAATAAAAAGCCACAGTGAGATCCTTAGGCCATTTCTCCATGTTTCCTTGGACTCTAAGCACTGTCTCATTTAGATCACAACAAAATGACTGGGCTCATCTTTCTGCCCCCCTGCTCAAATCCCTGAACTTGTAATTTCTCCAGAGTAGAATTATTTTCCTTTTTCCTCTATCTTTCACACTAAATGTCTTTTTTTTTATTGACTCACTGATGTTTTTTTTTTTTTTGCTTAACTGTTTAACATTACCAAGCACCACACCAGAACCTAAACAGCAAACTGTGAGCAAAGCAGCTCCCAGTTTTGGAGAATTTACACTCTCAGGGAATAAACAAGACACTGTACAAGTATGTACAAAGTGAGATATAATATAGTTATAGATTGCAACAGGAGTACTGGAGTAAAAGTATATGCCATATAATTGCTAGCTAGCTTGTCATGGAACGTTAAATGCCTTACATATTTGTCCTTTCATTTGCATCCTTCTAACACTATAGTTCAATAATTATTCAGTTCACTATGGATAATTTGTAGTTACTGTCTAACTAAGTTCTTTTTCACCTAAAATCTCACCATTTCCATTTGTTATTAGATACTTTTTTCTTTTGTTAATATTTCCTAACCCAATTTGGCAATCATATATACCACTAACATTCATAGGAATACATAACTGAACAAAATAATACAGGCATTTTGTTGATATTTTAAATCTTGAATTAAATAATTTTTTTCTTCAATAAATCTCCCCATGTTAATAACATAGAGAACACAGCAATATGCTATAAAGAGGTCCAGGCTATTTGAAAATTTCTTGTTCTCCATATAGGTCATAATTTATATCAAAAATTAGACAACTTATAACTACTGTTACTTTTTATTACATTTAAAAAATGAATTTAGGGAGGGAACATGCCACTGCATATATGTGGAGGTCAGAGACAGCATATGAGAGTCATGTTCCCCTTCTACTATGTGGACAATACAGGTTGTGTAGCTGGGTAGAAGGTCCTGTACCTGCTGAGCTCCTCATGATACTTTTGTACATAATTTTTTTGAAGACACTTTGCAGTTTTTATTATTAAATATCTCAAAAGATATAAAAGGCTTGAATGATCAAGAAAAATCTCGACTAATATATCAAGAAGACTGAATTCTATCAATGGAAAACTCCAAGGACTGAGAGATGTTATGGCCGAATAGCATGAAGCCATATAGGCCATAGAATAGGTAGGCTCGATCATTAATTTGCAGGGTGAAAATAACATGACACATCTGCATATTAGAACTCTTAAAACCCAGGATAAATTCAGAGAAATAGCTATTGGGGAGATCTATATTCTAGAAATTCTAGAAGAAAATAGATAATGATGATTATAGATCTTATAGCCTTCTTTTGTATAGGACTATATGCCATAGAATATAGGGCTGCTATTTGCTATTGGAGAAGACACAAGGCTATAACTGTCTTTAATAATGAAAATGGTATATACTTGGTAGAGAGAATAACATACCTTGCATTTGAGGTCAATGTCATTAAAGCACATTTTTTTCTCATATATGTATATACATATATATATATACATACACACACACACACACACACACACACACACACACACATATATATATATATATATATGTGTGTGTGTGTGTGTGTGTGTGTGTGTGTGTGTGTTGGCCAGTATAGAGAACACATACAAGGACCACAGCATGCATATTATAGCATATTACACACTTCTTCCATGTCATACAGCATATACATACACACATGCAGACACACAGGCACACACACATGATCAACATGATCATACTGCCTTCTAAACATTGCTGGTATACATTGCCAGTCTGTAGGTAAAACCAGGATAGTAAAAACTGTTTGAACAAAGACATTAAGGTCATAGGAACTGGGAGGGGGGCACAGAGGAGCAATTTTGAAGAACATTTGGTTTTGCATCTAGAAATTACAGCTCTAAATGCTGGAATTTCTTTGAGCATATTTCGTGTTAAAAGGCCAATTCAGAACATCTCAAACATTTTGCAATCAGCAAGAATTTCTCAAAGCATAACCGTGAGACTTTCATCATTCAGAGGCACCATGTGGAAAGAGAATTCTAAGCTGACTTACATAAAAGAAATATGATTATGTTCTAACATATCTGCCTATTAAGAAAAATAGCATCAGTAGTAATGTAAAACGCTTTGCCTAATTTTACAGGTTTATGGAATATTTACTCTTTGAAACATAAGCAAAATGAACTTTTAAAAAAACATATCATTATTACGTTATTAACTTTTAAAATTATATTTGGCATTAACTTAAAATTTACAAATGATTTTAAAAAATAAATATTGGCTACAAACAGATTTCTCTACATTCAAACATGGGTTCATCTATTCATGTGAAATTTTCTGTTTTGAGGCAGAAATGCTGTGTAGACTTTCTTCTGTACATAGCCTTTGTATGTTTGCACATGCTCGAGCTCAATGACATAAAGTATTTCCTCTCATGAGTTAGGGGCTTTCTGGGACTGGTCTGGTCTTGCTGAGCTATTTCAGGAGATGGAGTTGGAAAATAGCTAGGATGAGCCCTCTGGAGATCCTTCTAGGGCAGTGCTTCTCAACCTTACTAATGCTGCAACCCTTTATACAGTTCCTCATGTTGTTGATGTTGATTTGCTTCTGCTGCTGATGTTGTTGTTGTTGCTGTTGATATTGTTGATGATGATGTGTAAGGGTCCTTGCTGAAGAAGGATAGCCTGGATTCAAATAGTATGCAAAAGCAAGGAGTGTTTTATTCTGCAGAAGTCCAGAATGTGAGGGTCTCCCATTACCAAGACAGAGATAACCCCAGTGAGCTCACGGACCTGATTTAAAACACATTCTGGGGAGGGTCAGTGACCTCTATCTTAATCATTGGCTCTGTCTCTAGGGACATTCCAGAACCATTGATGGGGAACGGGGGACTGGAAACTATTGCTGGGGAAGTCTGGAAACTGCTGCTGTCCCATTGTCCTTCTCTGAGGCCAGGTAGCAGGGCAGCTTCTGATGGCAGGGCAGTTTCTGACTGGCTGCCTGAAACCTGAGGTTTTGGTTTTGGTTTTGTTTTGGTATTTGGTATTTGGTTTTTGGTTTTTGGTTTTTGGTTTTTGGTTTTTGGTTTTTGGTTTTTGGTTTTTGGTTTTTCAGTAACTGACTTTCCTGGGCTTGACTGGACTTGCCCAGTTCTTGGAAACAGAGATTTAGGCTTGGTCTCCTGAACTGCCAACTTGAATGAAGCCTGTCATGAAGTCAGCCTAGCCTGTCTCAGTTGATGTTGTTGCAGTTTCTGTGATTTCACTCGGTTCTTCGTATTTAATTTATTTATTTTATTATTATTCTTTTTTTACTTTTCATTTTTAGGAAAATCAGAAAAACCTCAGTAACCTGGGTGTTGGTCAGTTTGTGTACATCGATGTTGATTTTTAACCTCCTCTTTGTGTTTGGAATTGAAAACTCCAATAAGAACCTAAAGACAAGTGATAGTAACGTCAATGCTAACCCTGAAAATAACAAAATACCAGAAAGCGACACCATTGAGACCCCGAATCCCTCATGCACAGCCATTGCTGCCTTGCTCCACTACTTCCTGCTGGTGACCTTCACCTGGAATGGGCTCAGTGCGTCACAGCTCTACTTCCTGCTAATAAGAACCATGAAACCTCTCCCTCCGCATTTCATTGTCGTTGTCTCATTAGTCGGATGGGGTAAGTGTCTGCACCAATGCTTAATTGGAAATTTCAACAAACACCCATTGGAGAGCTAACCATTCAGGATGGGGAAAAGAAAATAGAGCAATCACTAAGAACTCTTCCTGTCTAGTAGCTTACTCTCCAGTGAGGGATCGACACGGGTATACTGGACATATTATAAGCTAGATTAAAGGGTTTAAGTTTTAAAATATCCCTGTATTAGTTTATGCTAGATTTGGAACATATGCAATTAATCACCTAGCTACTTTTTTATTAATTATTTATTTATATCCCTCCCATCCCCAAATGTTTGCCCTCCCTCCCAGTGCCTTTTCACAGAGTCTTGCACTCATCCTTCTGAGGGGATGCCTCTCATAGCCTCTGAGAGGGTGCCACCAGGTGTCCCTCTACCCTGGGGCATCAAGTCTCTACAGGATTAGATACATCCTCTCCCGCTGAGGCCAGACAGGGCAGGAATCCCATTAAAATCAGGAACAAGACAAGGCTGCCCATTCTCTCCCTATCTATTCAATATAGTACTTGAATTCTAGCTAGAGCAATACGACAACAGAAGGAGATCAAGGGGATACAAATTGGAAAGGAAGAGAGTCAGGGTATCACCATTCATGGATGATATGATAGTATATATAAGTGACCCCAAAAATTCTACCAGAGAACTCCTACAGCTGATAAACAACTTGAGCAAAGTGGCCGGATATAAAATTAACTCAAAGAAATCAGTAGCCCTCCTTTATATAAATGATAAATGGGCTGAGAAAGAAATTAAGGAAACAACACCCTTCATAATAGCCACAAATAATATAAAATATATTGGTGTAATCCTAACCATGCATGTGAAAGATCTGAATAAATATGGATCTATTTGCATTCTTCTTTATGCTGGCTACCAGTTAGACCAGCACTATTTGGTGAAAATGCTTTCTTTTTTCCCACTGTATGGTTTTGGCTTCGTTATCAAAAAAAATCAAGTGTCCATAGATGTGTGGGTATATTTCTGGGTCTTCAATTCTATTCCACTGATCAACCTGTTAGACTATATACAATGTAGTTTTTATCACTGAAAGAACCTCAAGTCCCTGAAGAAAGAAATCAGAGAAGACCTCAGAAGATGGAAAGATCTCCCATGCTGATGAATTGGTAAGATTAACACATAGTGAAAATGGTCATCTTACCAAAAGCAATCCCTATTAAAATTCCAACACAATTCTTCACAGACATGGAAAGAACAATTTTCAACTTCATATGGAAAAGAAAATAATTCTGAACAATAAAAGAACTTCTAAAGGAATCACCATCCCTGACCTCAAGCTGCACTACAGAACAATAGTGATAAAAACTACATTGTATAGTCAAACAGGTTATCAGTGGAATAGAATTGAAGACCCAGAAATAAACCTATACATCTATGGACACTTGTTTCAAGGAAAGTAATCAGAGAGACTTGTTATGAAAAAAATTCTTGAATATTATGTTGTGTCCCCGGAGAGACAAAGGGAAGAACTGTTTCAGTCCTAATCAATTTTAAATTGTTTAAGTAAAAAATAAATTGGGACATTTAGTGGTGAAAATTGTTACTGGAAAATTAAGAAATGAGAAATCAGATAGGATTGGTATTTACAGAATACTAAAAATAGAAAGAAAACAGGAAAATTCTACTTTAATTCTACTGCTGGCCATGGGTCAGTATATTGTCCAAAGAGGAAAAAGAATACATCTAAAGAGGTCAGATGTATAATTTACTCAAAGTCTTTTATAATTAATTTCCATCTTGGATAAAGTATTAACCTCTTTTCTCTCTTTATCACTTAGGAGTTCCAGCAATAATAGTAGGTATGACGATTGGGATTATTTATGCCCTGAGTGGGAACAAGAGGTACTGGGAGTTAGACTATCGGCAAGAGGAAATGTAAGTTTTAGCTCTTTAAACTTCAGTGACATAAAAGTATATGTGTTCATTGATATTGGCTCCAAGTATTCAACTTTCACTTTATAAATGCCATATTTTATAATGGTTATTTTAAGTTCTCAAAAAATATGTTGTATTTTAGATACAATAACACAGAAATTTCCTATGATATTTCCTGAAAAGGAAGTATCCACCAGATAAATCTGAAATTTCTCATATTAAGATTACATTCTTTTGGTTAGTCGAAAAAAAAAAAAAAAACCATGCAGCATATACGTTATGGTCCTTAGTAATCCTGTGTCTTAGTTTCCTCATCTGGAGTGTGGATGGCAGTTATAGCAATTTTACTTAAGGTTGTTATGATGGGATGCCAATCAACCCTGAAAACATTTAATTCACTAAGCACTTCCCATGTCTTACTCAGATGAACTCATCATGTTAAACAGGATTGTAATAATAACTATTTCATGGTAATGGATCATATATCACAAATTCTTGCTTAGTCACCAGCATGAACAATTAACTGTTTATATTGGTCGTACCTGACTGTACAGTGTTTGGCTGTTATGTGGGAAGAAGAGAAGACAGTTGAGCTGAGCTGAACTCAGGCTCCATACTTTACTTGTATTTCTTCCACCAGACAACAGCTTTTCTGTAGCTTATCCTTCCTTCTCTTGTATCACCTTGCCATCGATATACCCAAATCCCACATTAACTCTTAAGCTAACTCACCTGAACAATCCTATCATCATAATGACACTTGAACATCCCAGAGAAGGCTATGATGTCAAGGGACTCATTCAAGCTATAAGGCTGACTGCCTGTCTAGATTTCACATCCTAGACTTTTTGTTTCATTAGATTTCAAAATCACTTTGAGTTTTAAACCTTAAATTTCACAGCTAGAAATAAGAGATGTAGATATCTCATGGGAGAGGTAATGATTTATCATTATCATTAATGTTCTTGCCATTAATGTTCTATTCAATTCTACCCCAGGCATAGAGCTTTCATGAGAGAGAAGCTAGATTACATAAGTTTAGTCACACTGAACTATCACTAATTTACAGTGGGCCCTTTCCTGAGCACAGTGTTAGACACTGAGGACAGCACCAGGCCACTGATAATTACAGATGGGAGGAAAGAAGAGGCTGTGTAACCTGATCATCCAGATCACCCTACTATCTTCTGCCACATACTCTTGCCATCGAAGGTCTCACTTCTTCATCTATCAAGAAAGAGGAGGGATAACTGTGTTTCCCCTGAGCTATCCTTCTACTGGTACTTCCATGATGCCTCATGTTCTGATTCTCTGCCCACAGTTCCATTTATAGGGTTCCCCACCCAGTTCTCTGACCTGTTGTTTTCTCCCCATGAGCCTAGTTAAGAAGAAAATACAGGCCAGGCCACACTCTCTTAATGCACTGCCTCAGTTCTCTACACTGTCATCAGATAGGCTGTATCATACTCTCTGATAGGGGCAGGGCCGGTGTTAACCATGGGAACTTATAAGATACTGGTGGTGAATTTTTCCAGTGTATGCTATAGAGGTTAAACTGGGCCTTTTCATATTCCATGGGGAACTAACCAAACCCTTTAGCCCATCTAAAGTCTATATGAGATGCTCAGTAGTGTCCACATCTTTACTTTCATCCTTCTATATTCTGTGACCCTCTTTTTTCCTAGAAAGTCTACCCCATGACTGTAGAAATTAGCCTTACTGGGACTCCTCCTCCTCCTCCTCCTCTCCATCCTCCTCCTCTTCCTCCTCCTTGGCAATCTACATCTCAAGGTATGAATCACTGGATTCAGAATAACATGCATAAGAGATGCAGTGAGAACAAAGTACCACAGTCTGTCTTGAACTAAAGCAACAGATAGAGGGAGAGAGTGGTCCTGATACATATTTTCCAATAGAAGCTGATATCTAAGAATATGTCCCTAGAGGTCTTCTCATCCTTGGACCACTGGAGATGCTTACAAACACACATTCAGATCACTGCACACACACAACAAATGATGGTTCTCATAATTTGTACCTTTGAGCATGTGCAGGTGGTGCTTTGTAATTACACCATAACAGCTATCCTCCAATGACAGATGAAAATCAAGGGGTTCTGCACACTCTTAAGATAAACTTCATACTCTCTAATCATCATATTTAGAGATGAAGCCACTCTGTTAAAGGCAGACCACCCACCTATCTTTTCATTCTTTCTCTTTCTTATCCTCTCTCAAGAAAAACAAAAAATAAGTACAGAACCAAAATAAACAAGAAATACACATACACAAAAACCTCCCCTAAACTGAAAATCAAACAAGTAAAATAAAAACAAGCAAAAGGCCAATAAGCAACAAATGCCAAAACAATTCAAAACCAAACAAAAAGTCCTCAAAAATATCACTGAATACGTTATGTGTTGGCCAACTTCTCCTGAGCATGAGGCCTGACCCTGGAGTGTGGTTGATGTATCTGTTGAGACTCCATTGGAGAAAACTCATTTTGTGGCAACATGCACAAAACCTACACAGTTTTAAGCCAAATGTAGTCTCTGGATATTTTTTAATGCTTATTTTTTGTAAAAAAAAAAAAAACCCAAAAAAACAAAACAAAAAAAACAAGTATACAATATGTGTCTGTGTGTATATGCTAGACAGTATTTAGGATACCAGGGCATTATCATACGTGCAGATACAGGTAGAGGCCAGAAGAATGTTAGGTTCCCTAGAGGCAGGATTACAGGAGGTTCTAAGCTGCATAGTATGGTTGCTGTCAACCAACTCCCACCCCATCCCCCCACCTCAAAAAAAAAAAAAGAACCCAACACCAACAGTCAACCCCTGGGCCTTACGATACAATGAACTCCTACAT
This sequence comes from Mus minutoides, assembly GCA_902729485.2. Lineage (NCBI taxonomy): Eukaryota > Metazoa > Chordata > Mammalia > Rodentia > Muridae > Mus > Mus minutoides. The sequence continues at coordinate 231,870 of LR750418.1, forward strand.
GGTTTCTCTTCTCATGCTCAAGTCCTGCTCTCATCACTGCCTCTAGGGTAATACTTTTAAACCTAAAGCAGTTCATTCTATGTCTCTCTACCTTTCCAGACCTTGTTTTGTTTTTGTTTGTTTTTTTACTTTTTGTTGTTTTGTTTTTGTAAATAGTATGCTGTTCTGTCTGCTGACATTTCTTGTATTTCCTTTGAAAACTACTCAGGACAATGATACCAGTCATCCTGAATTCTCCTCCACTCAACAGTTAAACAATCATTACATTATTTCTCCTTACTTTTTCCAGGTAGGATCCCCTAGCTTTGAACTTGCAAAATAACCAAGGATGTTCTTGAACTCCTAGTCTTCCTGCCTCTACCTCCCCAGTGCTGAGTATACAAGTGTGTGCCACCAGCCTGGTCTTTCTCCTTCTTTTTAAATGATCTTTACCCAGACTGTTTGTTAACACCTCTCCTATTGCATGCGCCTTACAATACAATGAACTCCTACATGGTTTTCCCTTCTCATGCTCAAGTCCTGCTCTCATCACTGCCTCTGGGGTAATACTTTTAAACCTGAAGCAGTTCATTCCATGTCTCTCTACCTCATCCAGAATGCAAGCAATTGCTCACAGAGCTCCATCTTTGTCCCTGCATTTCTTTTAGATGGAACAAATTTTGGGTGGAATGTTTTGTGAGTGGGTTGGTGTCCCCTCAGCATCCTGCCTGGCTACAAGAGGTGGCCTCTTCAGATTCCACTCCCCTTCTATTAGGCATCTTGGCTAAGGTTACCTGAATTGATAAAGTTGTCACCTCAGGGCATTTGAACTCCAATGTTTTTCTGTGAGTATTTGTCTCAACCACTCTATTAGATTGAAATCCTCCCCTCTCTTCATGTGCATACACACACACATACACACACACACACAGAGTAATTTCTAGACTCTCGTTGACCACATTACTTTTTTTAATCTCCCATGCTGGCCAGCACCTGTTGACCAGAAATATAATCACTTATTTTGTGTTTGTTTGTTTTATCTGCATCTCTAAACTAGATTAACTTACAAAAATATGGTGTTTTCTCTAGTGATAATTTTCTTGGTGTCTAAAATACCATCTGGCACACACCATGTTCTCTCTAAATGTTTTTAAATGAATAAATAAATTATTTCAACAATACTACGAGATTGTTACATCATTTTCAATTTGGATGAGAAGTGAAAAATGCAAACACACACAAACCTCTTTCACCAAATCAAAAATAGCAACAGACAACCTATAAGATAAAAAGCACAATGGAGTTAAACAACCTTGGAAAACTCCATTTAGTGATTAGCGTTTTTAAATGTCTATTGAGGGGCTGGAGAGGCATTTCAGCTGGAAAATGTTTGCCACATAAGCATGAGATTCCAAGGACAGGTCCCAAGCTCCCAGATAAAGAGGCAGATGCAGTGCACACACTTGCAATCACTGTGTTGGGAAAGCTCAGCAGATCACTAACGCTCAATGGTCAGCCTTGATTCAGCCAGATTCCAGCCAAGAAATAGAACCTATCTCAGAAAAACACTCATGGTTATCTTCTGCCTCCATAGGCATGTACATATACATGTGAACATTCACACACACACACACACACACACACACCACTAAGTATGAATACAGAACATTAGGTAATAGAGTAAATATGCTAAATTAATGAAGTTTTTTTTATTCTCCAATGATCTCTAAGATATATATGCTAAGAAAGTTCTAGAAGCATTTATTAAATGGTGTCATCTGTTTAGAAAAATGAAAGGAACATGTATGTTTGCTAATGTTTATATATAATGTTTATATAACGCGCTAAGGATACATCAGAAATACTGGTGAAATTTGGAGCTGGAAATATTGTCCTTCTACAGCAGTTTGTATCTTTTATATTATGAGTCAGGATAAGATATATGTACTGGATAGTTTTGTGTCAACTTGACACAGCTGGAGGTATCACAGAGAAAGGAGCTTCAGTTGAGGAAATGCCTCCATGAGATCCAACTGTAAGGCATTTTCTCAATTAGTGATCAAGAGGGAAAGGCCCCTTGTGGGTGGGACCATCTCTGGGCTGGTAGTCTTGGGTTCTATAAGAGAGTAGGCTGAGCAAGCCAAAGGAAGCAAGCCAGTAAAGAACATCTCTCCATGGCCTCTGCATCAGCTCCTGCTTCCTGCCCTGCTTGAGTTCCAGTCCTGACTTCCTTGGTGATGAACAGCAATATGGAAGTGTAAGCTGAATAAACCCTTTCCTCCCCAACTTGCTTCTTGGTCATGAATAGAAACCCTGACTAAGATAATACATATCCATACGTAGAATAGGAGTAATGGCTTGCCTAAGGTTAGGTACCTCATAAATGTCAGGAAGTAACATCTAAACTCAAGACTGTTGTCGGCATAGGAGTACATGTATTAGTACTTTTCTGTTGCTGTGGTAGAATATCCTTACAAAAAGCAGCTTAGGGAAGCAAGTTTTATTTTGGCTTACAGTTGCATGGGGGAGCAGTCCAACCTGCCTGAGAAGTCACGACAGTGGAAACTTGAGGCCACCCTGAAAATCACAAATCAAAGCTTTGGCTCTGAGAGAGGGGACAGGGAGTAGAACCTCGAATCCTATATAATATAAAGTATGAAGTATAAACCTTAAAGCCCACTTCCAGTGTACTTCCTCCTGCAAGTCTCTGCCTCTGAAAGGTTCCATAACCTTCCCAAACAGTGTCACCACCTGGGAACCAAGTGGTCAATGCATGAGCCTCTGGAGGACATCTGTCATCCAAACCACAACAGGCTATTTAACCCAGTAGCAGAAGTATTAACTAGTAATACCCTATGTCCTGTGTTACAAGATATTTTATCGCACTGTGAACCCCAAGATTTTGTTATTTACTGGGAAAACCTGTTTTTAGTTATGGTGTGGATCAGCCTCAGCACACACCATTAATCCAATAGCTTTCCTCTTCAATATTGTAAACAGGATTAAAAGAAGGCCATAGGTCAAGAGGAGGACCAAGCAACCAGTTGAACACAGGAAGTAAACACGGGATTATTAAGAAAAAATCATAGAGAGTAAGATGAGTCAGGGGTATGGATAGAGAGACACACAGGAAGTAGAATGGAAGGACATTTGGTTTGAAGGGAGTTTATTGAGACAGCTTGAAAGAAGGGCATTGCTTCTGGGACATTGGCTGAGGAGGAAGGTCAGCTGGGTGCTTTTTCTGCCTTTCTATGAGGCTTTCACCCCAGCATCTGACTCCTGACTCTTCATTGTTGGTATCTGACTCAAAGTGTATTTTACCTTCTGCTGGCCCACAATAACTCAAGGAAATTTTGGCAGAACCAACTTTTCTACTGGGCTGAATTATTGAAATTGACCTCAGATATGTAAGAAGCTAAGGGATATTCTTATCAAGGACTTTAGTTCCATGAATGCCAATAGTAGTAATAGCAAAAGGAATTGATATTTGTTCTTTCCTTAGTTTGCTGAAGTATTTTTCCCCCTGCAGCTGCTGGCTGGCCGTTCCCAAGAACAATGATTTTGCAAGAAGTCCACTTTTGTGGTCGTTCATCATACCTGTAACCATTATCCTTATCACCAACATTACTATATTTGTCATAATCACAGTCAAAGTGTTGTGGAAGAACAACCAGAACCTGACAAGGTGAGACTCTCCAGGACTCAAGTATATATAACACAGCAATGACTAATGTATATGTAACACCTCAGAACCCTGCAGAAGTTTCAACATCTGCACAAGGCAGGGGCATGTGGTATTCAAGAGAGATTTCCTAGTGAACTTTGACCAAGGAGATGGATATTCTCCCCTTCTCTTCTAACCTCAGTAGCCCTGTGTTGTGCACAGCATTGTATAACACACTTCTGTAACACATTGGCCCAAGCGAAAATTAAACCACACAGTTTCAAGAAAATATCTTCTCTTCAAGAGCTCCCTTCCAAATTCAGGAAACAAAATTTGAATACTTGAATAAGAGAGTTATAAGGAGGCAGGTGCTAGCATCCATGTTTTCAATTTGAAACTTGCTACCTGCGGTGTTTGGATTACACGGTAGCTTCAAGCCTTCCAAAATGTATTCCAAGTATACAACATTTTGAGATTTCCCTTACAAATGGGTTCTCTCATTTAGTGACACTGAGGCAGTGGGTGGGTGGCTTACCAGGTCCCACCCAACTGCATGTCTTCTGAATGTGATTTCTCTGGCCCCAGTAGGTGGTTTTATTGTTATCTCTACTATTCAACAAGAGCTTTAGGTAGGATAAAGATCAGAAACCCCTGAACGCTTATATGCTGCAACCTCCTGCCCAGGGTTTATGGCAGAAGGGGCAGAACATAGTACAGATGAAGCTATAAGCTCAGGCTGAATTCTGCAAGCCTGTGCATCCCAAGCATCCTTTCCATATGGACATCTGTATGTTACACTCAGTCCACAAGTGGATCTACTTAATGAGGACAGATAAATGAAAACTGCCATCTTTGATGAGAATGTAATCTTAAGCATGTGCTTTACAAATCAAAGTATCACATTTCATACATGGTTAATAGCTCTTATTTAAAGGCTATATGGAAAAATTACCATTCTTGCTAAGCATTAAAACATACATTTTAGTAATTTTGGGGGGGACACTTTGGTGGTGGGGTCTTAGACTAGTTGTATACTAGATTATATTTTTTATATATAAAACATCATAATTTTGGGTCACAGATAACGATCAAATTTGTATACCTCAATTTTGAACGACAAGCCTATGGTTTTTAAATTGGCTTAATAACAATGAGGAGGATACATAATTTGTTTCAGCTAACCCTCTTTCATGTGCTAGTTAGATACAAACCAAATCACTCCAACACTTAAGGATTTACAATCACAAACTATTATTAACCATAGGCTTGCACGGTGCAAGTAGTTTAGGATAAGCACGTTCAAGTGTTGACAGGCATGCGATGATGAATCTATTCCATATGTAGTTGCTAGTAGTTAATTGACTGTTGGTGATCTTGGGTGGCAGCTTTTCAGTTCGGGAAGCTTATTTGTGCTCTGTGTTGCTTTTTATTAAATCCTCTATTACCCCAGCTCATACTTCGTAATATATTGCTATTATAAACCGATGCAGTGGTTCACATTTTGGTGAGTTCAGAGCTAAACATGACTAAGACATAAAGAAGTGGGAAAATGTCTGACCAGCAAGAAGAGCAGGAGAATAAGTTCCAATTTGCCTGAATAAACGGAGCAAGGGGATTTTATCTGGGGAGCCTATACATACTTACATAGGGGATGTGCCAACTCAGAGGGAGGCCCAATTTAGGATCATAAGTTAAAAAGATAGTGGGCACATGTTTTGGGCATAGTCAGCTCAATGTCTCAGAGCACACATGTAAAAAATTAAAAGGACGGTCAGAAATACTTCTGAACATATAACCATTTTGCACTACACTTACTGAAAATAAAGAGAAAGGTATTTTTGAGAGTATTCTAACATGGGAATCTGGTCCTGAAGAGGCCTGGTTCACCCAGTCACTAACATTGTCATGCTCTCAAGAGTAAGAAGAGCAGGCCTGCTCTCCGGGCCATAGCAAGTCACATAGTCAAGACCAGATAATGGTGGTACAGACTTATAAGAGAGAGGATCAGTTGGCTTCTAAATCTTACTTTTATATCATCTCAAGGCATAAGAAGTCCCCAAGTATCCCAACCTCCCTATGGAGTTCTTCACTAGTTGATCTGTTAGTAATAGCAAAAATCCCATTAAAAAAAAAAATAACGATTCCTCTTGAAATTTCCCATGTAGTATGAAAGAAATGATTTGCCTGCACTTTGAAGGGAATGTTGGGGTCATTTAAAATAGTGAGATGACATTTTCTTCAGAGGGTGATGAGGTATGACATAACATTAAGTAAGCAAAGTTTATGGACAGTTGAACACGCATGCTAGCTGTGAGTAGTGATGACTCGAGTAAGCCAAACCCTGACACTCCATATTTTCTCATTTTATTTTTTTCATGTAGCACAAAAAAAGTCTCATCCCTGAAGAAGGTTTTCAGCACACTCTCTATCGCTGCTGTTTTTGGAGTTACCTGGATCTTGGCGTATGCTATGCTGATTAGTGACGATGACATCAGGATTGTTTTCAGCTACATATTCTGTCTTTTCAACACCACTCAGGTATGGTATAGATGGTCAGAAAGAAGCAGAATATGTGTCACCCTGGACCAGGGTTTCCTTCCTGGTAAACTCCCCGAGGACCATTGTTTAGTTACCTTTAGGGGGATCTATATTAAATAGACTTCTTGAGAAGAACAAAAGCTTTCTGTGTCTCTATCTGGCTTGGAGGTACCAGAGTAAGATCTTTATAGGTTTGGCATATAATCCCTCTCCTCTGATTAAATCATACCTCATGAGGCAAAACACTTCCTTTTCTCCCATGCAGTGAGTGTGCATTGGTTGGTATGGGAAATGGTCATTATTCCTTGAACTGTGAATTTTGTAGGTTTGTTGAATTTTTTCTTTCATTTTTTTTCTTAATGTGTTAAGATTGAATTTAGGTCCTTCATTTTGATCTATCTTTTCTGTAAAATCTTAATTACATTTATTATTATTTTAATATATTTTAATTTAATGCATGCCATGGAATATATTTCAGTGGTCAGAAGACAAATTGCAAAAGTCAGTTTTCTCCTTCCACCATGTGGGTCCTGTGCATAGAGCTTAGATCCTCAACCCTGGTGGCAGGCACCTTACTCTCTGGGAAGTCTCACAGGCCCAGAAGCAAAATATTCACCTGGGGAAAACAAACTCCTTATTCTGGAGTTACTGGGTGTACTGGCTGGTTGTGTGTGTCAACTTGACACAGGCTGGAGTTATCACAGAGAAAGGAGCCTCCCTTGAGGAAATTTCTCCATGACAAACAGCTGTAAGGCATTTTCTCAATTAGTGATCAAGGGTGGGAGGGCCCATTGTGGTTGGTGCCATCCCTGGGCTGAGTAATCTTGGGTTCTATAAGAAAGCAGGCTGAGCAAGCAAGTAATCCCTCCATGGCTTCAGCATCAGGTCCTGCTTCCTGACCTGCTTGAGTTCCAGTCCTGACTTCCTTTGGTGATAAACATCAATATGGAAGTGTAAGCTGAATAAACACTTTCTTCCCTAACTTGCTTCTTGGTCATGACTGTGAAGGAATAGAAACCCTGGTTAAGACACTGGGTCTGAAGTTTTAAAATAAATAATAAAGCTGAAGACTCCTAGTTCAGAGGGGAGTCTCTGTCCTTGCTAGTATTTTCATCTGGTTCTTTTAATTATTAAGTGCTAAAACTTTCCATCAAGGATTGCTCTGTTTGGTCCCTTGTTGCATTTTGCCAGTGTGTGCTTCATGTATTTTGAGTGAAGACAGAGAAAACACTCATTCTCATAATACAGATTTAAAGTTATTATATTTCTAGATGAATTGGCCCTTTCACCATTTGTATTAAGATGTCTTTTTTAATTCTGATAGTGCCATTTCTCATAAGGTATACTTTATCTATTACCTATTCTTGTTATGTGCATTGGTTATATGATCACATGTGTGCACATGCATGAATGCATGTGTGTATGCATGTGTTTGCATTTGCTATGAACCTCTGTACCTTTAAAGTCTATAGTATGTAGGCACCAAATGCCTTTTTTGTCTATTGTAAGAGTGTCCATCACTTTATCAGAGGGTGAAGCTCATTTGGATCTAATGTACTCATTGATGTAACTCATTGATGTCAGTTATTTTATGTTTTGTCTTCTGTGCTCATCTGGGGTTTTTGGGGGGGCAGAAATATTCTTTGCAAGTAAAGAGAACAGTTATTTATGTAATAAGTTTTCTTTTTTGGACAGGATATAGTAATTACCATAAAACCCATTTCTTTTGTAATAACAAAACCATTTATAATCCTTTCCTTGCACGCATATGGACTGTTAAATGTGAATTGTTGTAGCATAACACTTATATGTATAACAATATGCAACTCTAACTAAAGAAAACCAAACAACCATACAGTTGCTCATCATTCCTTGATTTCATGTATTATCTCCCTGCCTCTCTATTCACTTCTGATCCATTTTTTCCATTATTCCTTAGTATCATTTTTCTTTCTGCCCCTCTCTCTCTGTCTCTGTCTCTCTTTATTTCTCTCTCCCTCCCTCTCTTCCTTTTCCCAACCCCTTCCCCTCTCTCTATCCATCTCCCTCTCTCTCCCTCTCTGACTCTCTCTCTCTCCCCTCCTTCTTTCTGTCAAACTATATTTCTTCAGGAGAAGAACATCCACATTACTAACTGAAAGTGTTGTGAGCAGTGAAGAATGTCATACTGATTAACCATTTTGTGTATCTCGTGGATGTGAAGCATCCTATAGCAAAATTCTGTTTCCTCAGAAGAAATGACCATAAGTTCAGAACTCCATGAGATAGAGTGCTGCTTCAAAGTCAGCAAATGGTAAACGTTTCAGTTTTCTGTGTTTTGTGTCAAACTAGAACACACACGTCATGTAATAACTGAGTTGTTTTCAGTACAGTTGCACTTGCTTCTACCTTGATCACAATCCCCCAGGTTAGAAATAAGAGCATGTCAACATACAGGTATAGTGTTTAGTTTTACACTGTATCTGCCTTTACTCTGTGGAGGTGACCGTGCTACCAGCCCCACCCAGCTTCCCTTGAATCCTCAGACAAAACATGCTGTCTTAGCTAGGGTTTTACTGCTGTGAACAGATACCATTTCCTTATAGGCAACTCCTATAAGGAAAACATTTAAATGGGGCTGACTTACAGGTTCAGAGGGTCAGTCCATTATCATCAGGATAGGAGCATGGCAGCATCCAGGTAGGAATGGTACAGGCAAAGCTGAGGGTTCAACATCTTCATCCGAATGCTACTAGTGGAAAACTGACCACACATTTGTTTTTAATTCCCCTGCTACCCACTTCCTCCCCACTTTTGAGTACAATTGATTATCATTATGACTCCATTTTAATTCACATTCCAGTAATCAATAACACTTTAAATTTGGGGATAAGTTCATGATGTAGTATGCATTCATAACTTCTTTCCTAAGGAACTTAAAATCGATATTTTATAGCATCCAGTAAAATGAAGGGCATTATAACAATAGAATCTGCCTGTCACCCCCTCCCTTGTGCTGCCATTTTCCTATGTCCTACATGTACATACAGAATAACCCCTACAAATCAATGTTACTTTTTCCTGAAAAAGACATATACATCTAAAGGAAATTATAGGTAAAATTTTATATTTGCCCATGCGTCAACCATTTCCAGGACCTTTCCTTCCTTTCTGAAGATTCAAATGTCACATGGCATCATTTCCCTTGAGCCCAAAGTCATTCCTTAGTGTTCCTTGTAATTATTTATGGCTTTGGTGACTTAAGTATTTTCTTTTAACTTTTATCTGTTTTGTTCTTATTCTTGAAGGATTTTTTTTTTATTAGATATGGAACTCTGGGCTGGGTGAGCCTGCCCCCTCCCTGCTTTTGGCATTTTAGAGAAGTAATTTCACACTCTGCTACATATCCTAATGAGATGTACTTAGCCTTTCATACTGTTCTACTGCACACAAATGGGTTATTTTTCTCTGCTTACATTGGGTTTTTTCTCCTAGCTTTAACATTCAGTATTATGCCTATGGTGTATCCAGCTCTTACTTTCTTTGCATGTATTTTTCTCAAGATGGCTGAACTGCTAGAATCATTTATAGTCTTCGCCATTAGTTTTTCCTCCTCTCCTCTCCTCTCCTCTCCTCTCCTCTCCTCTCCTCTCCTCTCCTCTCCCATCTGAGAATGCCTTGATGTTAGGCCATTTGGTTTTGCCCCGAAGATCCCAGAGAGCTGTTCATCTTGCTCATTCTTCTTGCTAGTCATTACACTACTGGAGTCAGGTACTTATTCAAGATCGTCCAGTCCCTGAGTTCAGTTCCTAGAACCCCCATGGTGCTCAGAACAGACTCCTACAGAATCCCCTGGCACTCACCCAAACAGTGTGGTGAGTGTGCACCCAAAAGTTTGCACACGATAAACAAGCAAAATTGTTTAAAACCTGAAAGAGATGAACCTGTTGGTTCTTAATTCTATCATATTTTGCCACATGAATCTACCATCACCACCTTACTTTTAATTATCGTGCCTTGTCAATAACATTACCTTGTACATATAATCTTCTGTAATTATTTTAAATTTTTTATTATATTTTTAAAGTATATTGATTACAATTCTTGCTTATTAATGATTACTATAAAGTTCAACTTTCATTTTTTTGGAGTGAAACAGCATCTACTGGTCCCCCACCCCCATCCCCCATTTCATGCTTTAAAAGTAATATGTGTGAGCAAAAATTTTTATTTTGCAATACTGGGAATCTGACCCAGGGCCTCTTTACTTGTTATGCAAACACAGTAACTACTGAGTTATAGTCTGAGAGAAATTAATATTGTGTAATTGTTTATTGCCTCCTAAATTTATTGGTACAATTTAAAATTTGCTACATGATTGACACTGTCAACAATATTTTCTCTTGAAAATATTATTTAAATTATATTTGATATCTATATTAGCAAAATTGTATTATATATAACACCCCATTTAAAAAGTTTCCAAGGTATCTTATTGGATTGTCCTATTGCCTTGACTTCTTTTTAAAGTGAAAGGCACATCAGTGATAGTATTTTTTGAGTAACTACTTCAGTAGATTGGGAAAAAAAAACACTGAAAAATTTGCTGGCTGATAATTTCTGTAGCTGCAGTACATGAACTGAAATTTTTTGGCACCAAATTATTGACAAAAACTCTGAATTGCTGCAGAATTAATTAACTTTCCTCATTGATATTCGACACCCTTTAAGGGATAATTTTGGATTCATTTTAGACTATTTGAAGTTGAAAAAATGCTACAAAGTTCCCAAATACCCACCGTCAAACTTTAGAACTAATAATTACATCTTTAGAATTTTCTTTAAAATGCTGAGTGTGCACCAAGTGCATGCCTGGTGTTCATGCAGTCTAGGAGAGGTAGTGGAGTTACACATGGCCATGGTGTGGGTCTTAGGATTCAAACCCAGATCCTTTGGAAGGGCAGTGAACAGTGTTAACTGCTGAGCCAACTTTCTAATCAAAAAAATAATATCTTCTTTGCACAACCAAACACAGGAAAAAAAACAACACAGTTTTCATATATTCTTTGACCAGTGTTCCCCAGTGGCAATATCTTCTATAATACATTACATTGTCAAGGGATGCATGCACATTGACACAAAATTATTAGCCAGGTTACAAATAATATTTAATAGTTTATTTTCATAAATAATGTAAATGAAGAATTAAGAAAGGCTTCATAGAGACTATACTATACTGGGTAGTACATTTATGTTTTAGTTACAATTAAGAGATAACACCATATATATTGGATAAGGAAGAAAGATCGAAACCAAAAAAGAAGTGATTCAGGACCAAGCTCTACTGATAAAGATGGGTAATGTTGACCAAATTGTTTAATCCATCTGAATTTCAGTTTGCATATCCATCAGTTGGGGATGGTAAGACTTAGTTTCTAGAGTTGATGTAAGAACAGAAAGGATTCAAGGATGATGTGCGAATGAGAAGGGTGTGAAGCTGATAGAACTTTGGTAAGGGTCAGCTTAAAGCCATGCAGAGATTATACTGCCCAACCTTTTATGGCTTATGTATTTATGTGCATTTCCTTATCCACGTGTATAGAAAAGGAAATCAGTGACTAGCAGGGCCTTAAATTTGTGTTGTTAAGAAATTATCAATTATATAAAATTCCAGCTGTTACTAAATCTCCAGGAAATGGAGTCACAGAATGTTGGAAGTAGAAGAAGAAACGGGCAACACCTCCCCCAACCCCCAGAAACTCTTCCAGCTTTATAAAATGATGATTGTAAAGTTTAGGGAACAGACTTGCACAGCGGTGATGTCAAGCCAGGGCATGAGCCCTGGTCTTCTAAATCTGCATTACGCGCAGCACTGTGTCTAGCTGAAGGGCATGCACATGTGCAGCAGCTGCAAGCTCCTGTTACGAAGCAGCTGTGCTTCCTCAGAGTCGGAGGGTGAAATAAAATCTTTTCCTTCAGTACTGCGGAAGTCTGTATTGTAATATTGCCTAGTATTAAAGTTTACTTATCTTTTCAGGGGTTGCAAATATTCATTCTCTACACTGTTCGAACAAAAGTATTTCAGAGTGAAGCTTCCAAAGTACTGAAGTCACTGTCGTCATCCTTTGACAGAACGAAGTCAATGCCTTCAATAACCCCGCTGAAACTGCGAATGAGGATGTACAATATGCTCAGGTCCATACCATCCCTAAATGAACGATTTAGGCTACTGGAGCCATCTGTAATGACTGAGGAAACATCATTGTCTTGAAAGTGACCAAGCAAAATCAAGTGCCTAACAAGACTGTTACCCATGATGGTCTTTTGTATTCAACTCATAAGAATTGTATCTGTTTATGTTATTCTCTAATTCTCCTACAATATCTTCCTGAATGCATGTTCAAGCTGTTTATTATCACAGGGAGGATGGATCTGGTAGCTTTTTGTGGTTTTCACTATATTACTATGTGAGTCAAATGAAGAATCATACATATATATTAAGATGACCATAGTTATTAAGTTTGCATGACACACTTTGACAATTATGCAGACCTCACAACAAATTCTTTTACAATGAGGAAAAATATTACCTCCTAGAACAAAGTGGCTCCTGATAAGTACAGGGAGTTGCTTACAGACATTAAACTTTTGCCAATGGACTGTTTGGCAACCAGTCTCCTCTTTAGGAAAAGGTGTTTTGTTTAAAAAAGTGTTTTGTAACCAGAATAACCAACTCTGTAAGAAATGGATAGAGAGATAGATTAGTGGATTGCTAAACCTCTAGTTACTTATGTGTATGCATGCACACACACATACCTTTTAATATCTATATATTATTGGTGATTGATGAGATTCAAAATGAAAAGAAATATACTTGTAATCACATGTATGGCTTTTAAAAGCTCTAAGTAGCCATAGAACTCCAAACCTTGAAGTATGAAGAGAACCCCCTCTGAACTCAGGAGATACCATCTTTGAATTTTTGCTCTTTGTTTTGCCAGAAACCGGCTTCTCGTGTGAGTGTATGAACTAAGGAACTAATAAATTTCATGTGATCTTAGCATAGGCTTCTCATCATTCACTGAAGACTGAATTCTTTCTTTTAACTTTTAAAATCTGTTTTATGGCTGCATATACCATGTGCATGCAGTACCCGTGGAGGCCAGAAGAGAGGTCAGATCCCCTGGGACTGGAGTTATAATTGTGAGTGGACATGCTGGTGCTAGGAATTGAACCTGGGTCTTCTGGAAGAGCATCCAGTGCAAATCCTTCTTCTCACCATTATTCAAAGAATGTACATTATCACAGAAATGGTTGCAAATGACAAGTGGATTTCTAGGGAAGCCAAGAAAAGCTTACTTAATCTATAGTATAGATGAGACCTAATGAGAGAGTAGACAAAGTAAAGAAAAGTACAAAGAAAACCATTCTGAAAGGCCCATGCTCTAAGCAGTATTATAGTGCTACACTCAGATATGGGCTGGACAAAGAGAAAAATAGTAAGATGCGATTGACTCAAGATTTGATCAGATGAAAATATCCCTTAAGCGAAGCCCTGAAAATATGAGGAAAGTCAAAACAAAACAAACTATACACAGCCAGAGAAGGATGTGATTTTTTTCCCCCTTGGTGGCTAACATTTCTGTTTTGTCAGTATCTTTGGAGTATCCCAAGTAAAATTCCATAAAATGTTCCTTTAAACATGCAAAGTCCACATGCAATTGTGGAGACTAATTCACATGAAACCCTGAAATCTGACCAGGAGAAGATCGTTCCTTTGGTTTGAACCTTTACCCTGGGTGCTAGTCAGCAGTTTCATTTTGGTGATATGAATCTAACGCAAATTTAGGTCAAAGGTTAAAGGGAATGTGCTAACTTACTTAATGTAAAGTCTAAAAGCCAAGTTGGCTTCAGATAAAGTTTCTGTGTTCCATTTTGTCTGAGGCAATACCAGGTTTTGTTTAGGATCCTGACTTATGTATTAGCAAAGGGCTATTTTAAATGTTCAAGAGCCCTGGCTTGAGACAAGAAATAAATGCTTGGTAACATGAACTCCAGGCCTAACTAGAGCCCAGAACAGTGATAATGTGTCAGAATTCTATCCCCCTGTCCGGTCTCTGTGTTTCTTTATCCTTGTTCTCAAATATGGCTATGATTGGCATTGACACTCCTAACCAAAGCCATGAGATGTAACAACAAGAGGGATTTCATTCTTCTTGGCAAGCTACTTGCCAATCCTTTGGGATTTAATTCTCCTTACTCTTCCAGCAGAAGCAGAGGTGTTTAACATAGAGGGACTCTAAGACTATTTTATGGTATTTAAAAAGCGAGGACAAAATGAGATGCGCTATAGACAGCCACAAAGAAGCAAGGGGAGAAGATACTTCTTTCGAGCCAGAGACATGAAGAGCAAAACATGTAACGAGCAGGAGCTGAAAACACTTCTCAGTGGTCTGGGATTAAGACAGAATCAACCAGTTTTCCCTAGGAAAAAAGGGGGCAGAAAAGACTCTTGGCTGCCACCTCTTCCTATGCAACAGGTTCTTAGCAATTCTCACATTGGATGCAATCAGCAAGAGTCAAGAAACAGGAGTCTATAGAGCACACAGGTAGCCCTCTACAACAGAGTACAGTGGGCAGGGAGAGACAAAGAGAGGACAAGCAGGTCCTGAGCTGCTATGTTCTACCCAGAACATATGCATTGTGTCAGACATTTTGGGGTAGTCTGGGTCAAATACCCATTGTGAGGGAGAGATGAGGGATGATTTACTTGACAGATGCTTATTAAGCACCCTGAAGAATGGATAACTACATCACAGAAGGATGCTGAAAGCAAATTTAGAGAGCTACCACATCTGACAAAACACAAATATCTGCTGAGAAATGAGCCAGTTTAAGACTGCTCACTCGTTTTCCTCGTCTAAACTGTCTTTGTGTGGGATCATCCATAGGGAGAATAGGATAAGAGGAAATACAGACTATAACATGTGGCTTTAAAAGAAAAACCAAAACAACGTATAATAAGAAGACTCAGAACTGTTTTTTTTTTCTTTATGCTGCTATGACCAGGTCCTACTCTACCCGTTTTCTAGTTACCTCTGTGATAAGAGTTCCTGGTGGCTTTTTTTCTTCTTTTCCTGCAGTGTCAAGAGAAACAAATCATCCGACCTTTGGATTTTCTTGCCTGCATCTTAACTGACAGTTGAAAGTTCACAGTTCAACTGCCAGTTCCTTGCTCTTTCTCTCCCCATTTCCATCTTTAAGTTTATCTTGCTTCTTTGTTTTTTTCCCCATGTTTGTGTGGTGTTATTCACGACAGTAAAGCTAATGAATCCACCTGTTGGTTTTTGGACGATTGAGTAAAGTTGACACAGTTGGGTTATCACAGAGAAAGGAGAAGTGCCTCCATGAGATCCAGCTGTGGGGTATTTTCTCAATTAGTGATCAAGGGGGAAAGGCCCCTTGTGGGTGGGACCATCTCTGGGCTGGCAGTCTTGGGTTCTATAAGAGAGCAGGCTGAACAAGCCAGGGGAAGCAAGCCAGTAAGGAACATCCCTCCATGGCTTCTGCATCAGCTCCTGCTTCCTGACCTGCTTGAGTTCCAGTCCTGACTTCCTTCAGTGATGAACAGCAATGTGGAAGTGTAAGCCGAATAAACCCTTTCCTCCTCAACTTGCTTCTTGGTCATGATGTTTGTGCAGAAATAGAAACCCTAAGACAGCAAGTAACTCATTGTAAATTAAAAATACCATAATAAAATGCATTTAATATGCCCAAAGTAGCAAGTGCTATAGCTTAGCCTAAACAAACATGTGTAGACCCCTGACAGTTGGACAAAATCACCTAGCAGGGGAGCTGGTTTTATAATAAGGTGCAGTTTATTGAATGCCATGTAATATACTGGGCAGTATCACTCATTTACTGTCATGATTGGGTAGCTGGCTGGGGGCTGTGGCTTGTGGCTGAAGCCCAACATTTTGAAATCATACTACATATCACTCACCTAGAAAAAGATCAGATTTCAAAGCTGAAGTGTCATTCTACTAGATTCATACTGCTCTTGCACCGTCACAAACGGAAATGTAGGTTGAATCCTCACAAATTGAAATTGTATATATTGTTTATACAGAGAGGTACTCAGCCTTAGGGAAGAAAGAAAGGCATGGCCATTTGCAGCAGCTTGGATTATTCCAAAGAACCCAGCTGCAGAAACACTGTCTATAATTGCAGGTCTATGTGGATTCAGAAATACAGCAGCACACAGGGTGAGAGTAGAATACTACCGCCAACTATTGGATGGAAGAGGAAAAGTGGCTTGTTTCCTGCAAACTTCCAGCCTCATACTGGGTGCGTTCTAGAACTCCACTGGACAGCAGCAGCGTCACTGTAGCTAATAGTAGTGTACTGTATTCACAACAGTGCTAAGGGCACATTACATGATTTTGGCACATGTATGGCCGTGAGGAGATGACTATGTTAGCATGATCGTGGTAGTTCTCAATATCATATTGTATACCTTAGATATGTAATTTGTACTTTATACTTTATTACAGCTAGTGAATAGTCATCTTCACAAATATGTGTATAAAAGCAAAATTCATAATGGTTTAATTTTAAACCATTGTCTACTTTTCTATGTTCTCTAGAGTCCTTGTCTTAACTTTAACAGTTAATTAGATTGTATTATAATTTTACTTAACATTACACACTTATATAGTCCTAGTAATAATAGTAATAATAATAATCATCACATTGAAGTCCCCTGAAATTCTCATCTACTTAAGAAAATTTGGGCTTGTTCCTTTATGTAAAAAGAAAATATTTTATCTGGTTTTGGATATTAGGAATCAAACTCTTATTTTTGTACAAGTTCTTGGGCTAACATTTTATTTTCTCTTAAAATACTGCTTGGAGTTACTGGGTCACAGAGTAATTGTAATTTATTTTAAACCTTTATTTTTAAACACTTTATTAAATCAATAAGAGCCGAGCTGTTTTCTAAGGAGGCTGAGTCATTTTACAGCGGCAACAGCAATATGTAGCAGTTTAGCTCTAACTTTTAAGGTTCTGATTATTCCAAAGGGTGTAAATCGTTATAATTCATTTGTGGCCCATTGGTCGGTCATGTTGGCAGGTAGGGCAGAGTGACATGATCCAATTCTTATCTCTTACAAGCTGTTCCCAGGGGCCTCTGGTACAGTTCCTATCTATATAGTTTGGTACAGTTCCTATCTGTATAGTTTCTCCGGTGGAACTTTGCTACATGCAGAGGTATGATCTTACAATTTGTTGGACTTTGTTTGACATGAAACCATAATAAAATAACTGAGACTTTCTGCACATTGGTGATAATAAATGAAGATGAAACACCCCCCACTCCAAACCACCCAGTACTCACTACACAGCAACAGAGAAGGGATGTGTTCTAGACTGGGAGTTTAGATGACAGTTACAAGACATGTTATTTGAGATAAGATCACAAGACATTGTAAAGGAATAAGCAAGACAAGGAAAACTCTGAATTTCCTGACACCACTAAAATTTGTGACTTTGAAGGTAAGCTGAAATTAACAAAATAGTACCCCAGTTAAGTAGTGAATGAATATATTGTCCTGAAAGTAGACAACAGTACTAAAGTCCTCTCTGAGCACTGCTACAAAATCCACAACTTCTTCTCTCCAGATTATTCTAGTAAAGAGATCTCTTTGTTTCTAGATGTAGATTTTTTTATATAAAAATTATACTCAAATTACACCTATAGGCATTGTATGTTTTTTGCACAGATACTATAGGGAACTGTGTCTATGTCTAGGACCACTTATAAATATGATGTTATAGAAAAGAATATAAGGGAACATAGCAAAAGAACAAATTATAAAGGGAGAAGACTGAATGAGACCAGAGCACATGTCCAAGCTTTCTTCCTGGACACACTTAATTTCTTCCAGCAACAAATCCCTAAACCATGTGAACAGTCTGCCAGAAGTTACTTGTAAGATTATAGTGTTAAATTATACCACTCCACTTTGCTTTATTTTTTTTTTCTTGTTGTTGTTAAAGGAGATTATGGGATCCACTGGTTGCTGTGTACTAAGATTCCTGGCACCCAGATTGCAAGCAAATGTGTTCAGTGTAAAATACATTTATTCAAACACTCTAGACACAATGCATGGCTCTTAATAAAGAACAGTGGAAGCATTTTTGAATTCTAGTTGCTCAGACACTAGTTAGGGACCAATGTGTAAGCAGTCTTTTCAAGGGATGGCCATCTTCTGCTACTATGATAACACTTTTAATCATGCCAGGATAACTTTTGAAACATCTTTTGCATACTCAAAATGTTTTTGAGGTTTAACTTATATATGTATGTTTCTTTTCATTACTTTACAGTTTTTTTCTTGAAGATAAAACATTAATGGGTATGAATGTTCTCATGTGCAAGGGTTCCCTGCTACTCTCCTTTTGTCCTAGGGTCTGAACTTCAAGTCATAAGGAAGTGTCTTAGTCAGGGTTTCTATTCCTGCACAAATATCATGACCAAGAAGCAAGTTGGGGAGGAAAGGGTTTATTTGGTTTACACTTCCATACAGCTGTTCATCACCAAGGAAGTCAGGACTGGAACTCAAGCAGGTCAGGAAGCAGGAGCTGATGCAGAGGCCATGGAGGAATGATCTTTACTGGCTTGCTTCCCCTGGCTTGCTCAGCCTGCTCTCTTATACAACCCAAGACTGCCAGCCCAGAGATGGTTCCACCCACAAGGAGCCTTTCCCCCTTGATCACTAATAAGAAAATACCCACAGTTAGATCTCATGGAGGTACTTCCCCAACTGAAGATCCTTTCTCTGTGATTAACCCAGCTGTGTCAAGTTGACACAAAACTAGCCAGTACAATTGACCCCTTGTCAACTTGACACACAAATACATCACTAGTAAGCCTCAACCCTTAGTTCTTACTCATCCTCAATATCTTAACTTTAAAAGTCCCACAGTCTGACATATTAAAAGTTCAATCCTCTTAAAATATCCAGTATCTTTTAAAATTCAAAGTACTTCAAAATTCAAAGTCTCTTAACTGTGGGCTTCACTAAAAAACTTCCTTCAAGAGGGAAAAATATCAGGGCACAGTCATAATCAAAAGCAAAAATCAATCTCCAACCATTCAAAGTCTGGGATCCAACTCACGATCTTCTGGGCTCCTCCAAGGGATTGGGTCACTTCTCCAACCATGCCCTTTGTAGCACACACCTTGTCTTCTAGGCTCCAGCTGCCTGTACTCCACTGCTGCTGCTGTTCTTGGTGGTCATCCATGATACTGGCATCTCCAAAATGCTGCTGTCTTCCACTGTAACTAGGCTTCAACACTAGCCTCTCATAGGCTCTCTTCATGGTGCCAAGCCTCAACTCCTTTGCATGACCCCTTCAGTCCTGGGCCATCAACTGCAACTGAGGCTGCACTTTCACCAATGGCCTTTCATGGGCTCTCACAGTGCTTCCATGGCCTCAGCTGTTCTGCATGACCCCTCCATGCCTTCAAAACCAGTACCACCTGGGTAACTCTTACACATTACCAAGTCCCACTGCAGCAGGAGTGGAACACAGCTATCTCTGGAACACAGCCTCCTTGTGCTTTCAGAAAACACTTCCCAGAAGATGTCACCTCAATGATGCTGGTCTCTTCTTAATCACCGCTAATTTCTTAGCTCCAGCTAACCAGCATCAATAGTCCCAGTAATGCAAAGGTTTTGCTTTAGTAGTTCTGGTATCTTGCTAATCACAGCTGGTTCTTCAGCCCCAGCTAACCAGAACCACAGAATAATCAAACTCCAAAATAACAATGGCCCTGAAAAAAGCCTTTAATTTTCCCTCTGAAATTTCACAAGCCAGGCCTCCATCTTCTGCACCATTCTCAACATTATCTTCCAAGCTTCTACACAACATCCCATAGAGCTCTCAACACAGAATAGATCTTCTGGCCCACCCAAAGTTTCAAAGTCCTTCCACAGTCCTCCCCAAAACATGGTCAGGTTGTCACAGGAATACCCCACTCTGCTGGTACCAATTTGTCTTAGTCAGGGTTTCTATTCCTGCACAAATATCATGACCAAGAAGCAAGTTGGGGGAAAGGGTTTATTCAGCTTACACTTCCATACTGCTGTTCATCACCAAGGAAGTCAGGACTGGAACTCAAGCAGGGCAGGAAGCAGGAGCTGATGCAGAGGCCATGGAGGGATGTTCTTTACTGGCTTGCTTCTCCTGGCTTGCTCAGCCTGCTCTCTCATAGAATCCAAGACTACCAGCTCAGAGATGATCCCACCCACAAGGAGCCTTTCCCCCTTGATCACTAATTGAGAAAATACTCCACAGCTAGATCTCATGGAGGTACTTCCCCAACTGATGCTCCTTTCTCTGTGATAACCCAGCTGTGTCAAGTTGACACAAAACCAGCCAGTACAGGAAGTCAGAAGAATACTGTTACCTGACAGGGGCACTCAGAATCGGTACTATTGGGTTTTAAATGGGAAGCACTGAGGAACAGTTCCTAGAGAAAATAGGGAAATCTTTTATTCGATCAGCAGCCCTCTGCTTCTCAGCCTCTGAAAACAACTGCTGAAAGGCCCTTATATGCAACTGTGAAAACCGATTTATAGGGGCAAAACATTTTTAAGCACCTCTACAAATTTAGGCATTCAGTCTGAGGCTGGTCTTTTTGTTTGTTTGTTTGTTTTGTTTTTTCTTGGATATTTTCTTTATTTACATTTCAAATGTTTCCCCCTTTCCAGGTCTCCCCTTTGGAAACTCCCTATCCCATTCCCTCTCCTCATGCCTCTATGAGGGTGCTTCCCCACCCACCCCACCCATTCCCATCCTTCTGCCCTGGCATTCCCCTACGCTGGGTCATTGAACACCCTCAGGCCCGAGGGCCTTTCTTTCCACTGATGTCCAGCAGGGCCATCCTCTGTCACATATGCAGCTGAAGCCGTGGGTCCCTCCATGGGTACTCTTTGGTTGGTGGTTCATTCCCCCGGAGCTCTGGGGAGTCTGGCCTGTTAACAGACATTGTTGCTCCCTCCATGGGGCTGCAACCCCCCTTAGCTCCTTCAGACCCTTCTCAACTCTTCCATCAGGGACACCTCCACCCCCAGTCCAATGGTTGGCTGTGATCTGAGGTTCTGCCTCTGTCTTTGTCAGGCTCTGGCAGAGCCTCTCAGGAGACAGCCATATCGGGCTTCCATCAGCAAATACTTCAGGGCATCCACAATAATGTCCAGGTTTGGTGACTGTATATGGGATGGATTCTTAGGTGGGGCAGTCTCTGGATGGCCTTTCCTTCAGTCTCTGCTCCACACTTTTGTCTCCATATTCCTCCTGTGAATATTTTGTTCACCCTTCTAAAAAGCCCTGAAGCATCCACATTTTGATCTGCGGCCTTCTTAGGCTTCATATGGTCTCTGAATTGAATCTTGGGCTAATATCCACTTATCAATGAGTACATGCCATGGTGTTTGCTCCTTTATGTCTGAGTCACTTCACTCAGGATGATAATTCTCAAGTTCCATCCATTTAAACACATCCAAAGCAAAAAGTAAACTGAATTTAGGCGAGTGTAGGGTATGGTCAAATCTCTATCCTACAAAAGCCTTCTTCTTCTTTTTTTTTTTTTTTTGGTTTTTTTTCGAGACAGGCTTTTTCTGTGTAGCCCTGGCTGTCCTGGAACTCACTCTGTAGACCAGGCTGGCCTCGAACTCAGAAATTCGCCTGCNTCCGCCTCGGCTCGCACTTCCTACACTGGGCCATCCAGTGAGGAAGCAGGGCTGCTCACCCGACGCAGCGGGGTCTTCGCCCGCCCCGCCCCTCACCCCACCGCGCATGCGTCCTGGTGCCTGGAGGCGGGGCGCCAGGACAGTTTTTTTTTTTTTTTTCTCTCCTTGGCTCCCTCCCCTTCGCTTCCCACCTGCCACGTACGGGACCGCGGCCGTCGCTAGGCTCGTCGGGTGTGTGCGATTGGCTAGCTCCGCGCAGCCCTGCAGCTCGGCGAGGCTCGGCGGCCGAGCGGACGGGGGTCGGAAGCCTCCCTGCGACACCGAGGGAGCCCGCGGCGGCCTCGCAGCGACCGGGTCAGCTGAGGCGGGCGGCCTCGGTAAGCGGGGTACGTCCGCCTGAGTGAGGCGCGCGCGGCGGCTCAAGGAGGAGGTCGGGGGACCCGGCAGGGCCCGAGAGCGCTTCTGGAACCTCCCAGCGCCGGACGGGAGGGTGGGGCTGGGGACCGTGGGAAGGGGCTGGGAGGGAGGGCGCGGGGCCGGGGTGAGGCGGACGAGCGGCCCGGCATGGGGGAGGGGCCGGAGGGAGGGGGAGGGGAGGGCACCCGGCCAGGCCCGGTCTGGCGGGCGTTCGGCCGCCGCTGATACCCCAAGTCCTCCGGCCCCAGAGAGTAGAGGCAGCCTAGCGGGTACCTCTTACCGAGGTAGAGAACCGGCGATCAAGGAAGCCTGGGGCGTTTGCTGGGCGCCTCACTCTCAAGAGCGGCTTGGAAGGTGGAGAGTGAATCATGGAAGGCAGAGAAAGGGGGCTTGAGGAGGCCCGAAGCGTTTGTGCCTGGTCCCAGGGAGTGGCTTGGACGGCGGAGTGTAGACCCGGAGTTAATCGGTAGATTGAGGTCACAAAAAGGAGCCCCATTCGGTCGTACACTCCCGTGCTTAGTGTCCTCTTGGGGCCCTACCCAGTTTTACTGATTACAGTTGCCAACTTTTGTTAAGTTGGTGTCTCTGGGCACGGTACAGAGAGCCTTGTAGATAGGTAATCTCACAGACTGTACCAAAGTTGCTGTTAGGCTCCCTTCGCGTGTGAAGAAAGTACAACGTGGAGAACTTGAGCTCACATAGATAGCTTCCAGTGAAAATGGTTACCATTCTTGCCATATACACTGCATGTCATACAAATTTTGAGACCCACTTACAGTTTTAGAATAATCAAGAATCTTTAAAAAAAAAAAAGAGAGAGAGAAAGAAAAAGGAGCCAGTTGGTGGTGGTGGAGTTAGAGACAGATGGATTTCTGAGTTTGAGGCCAGCCTGGTCTACAGAGTTCCAGGACAGCCAAGGCTACCCAGAGAAACCCTGTCTTGGGGAGGTGGGGACAAGAAAAGAAAGAAGAGAAAAATAAACTTGTTTAGAGGGTGGGTGCTTTAGAAGCTTCTGAAAGAGGGCCTCCTCTCAGGTTAAGCAACAGGTGCCTGAAGCTTGACTGTTTGACTTAACCTCCTAGTGTAGGGGGCAGGCTTTCTGTCCTTGGACATATCAGTGTATCCCAGTTACCAGAGAATTTCTTGGATGAAGATTAAGTTCCAGGTTGAGTCACTTCTGAACGTAGGAAGTAGTAAGCCAGCAACAAGATAAATCAGAAAATGCATAGTGATCTCAACAGCAATTCTAGGAACTCATTCATGTTAATCTCTACCTGCTTAGAGAAAGGCAGGACCAGAGTTGACAACAGTGTGGATGAGGTTTTCTCTTGGGACAGGAAATAACTGTGGTGCCTGACATAGCTACACAAATGGACAACTTTTAGCTAAGACTGCAGGGAGGAAACTAGAAATGAAACTGGGCCACATGGCAGATGTTAAGGATATGTAATGTTAGCTTCTAGGTCCGTTGGAGCTGAGTACTTCCCAGTCCCATCAGAGGGCATATTCATTACCAAGTACATTTGTACTGGAACTTTGTCTTACTTGGGAGTGTATTTTGATATGAGGTGCCCCTTCTGGCCAGGTAAAGAAGGTACTGTAAGATGGTTCAGGAACTGAGAGTGTTCAGCTTTTTAAGCACTGGTCTTTAGTCTATATTGCTGGCTTATATAGCCTATAGATAGAAGGTAGTAAATGCAGATTTATTGTAAGATCTTCATTCCTGTCAGGCTATCAATGAAAGTATGAGATATTTAATATCTTTCTAAACTTACTATGTTTTAGAGTCTGGGATATAGTAGATGTTATGTAAATATTTTCTAAAGGTGGAGAACAAATTGGGCCAACAATGTTAAGAGTTGGTTCTATAGAGGTGTCACATCATCACAGCCATTATGAGAAGTCACTTGTGAGACTGATCAAACAAAACCCAACAATGCTCTTTTTTTTTTTTTTCAACTTTTATTAGATATTTTCTTCATTTACATTTCAAGTGTTATCCAGATAGTTCCCTATATCCTCCCTCCTCCCGGCCCTGCTCCCCTACCCACCCGCTCCCACCCCCTGGCCCCGGCGTTCCCCTGTATTGGGGCATATAAAGTCTGCACAACCAAGGGGCCTCTCTTCCCACTGATGGCCAACTAGGCCATCCTCTTCTATATATGCAGCTAGAGACGTGAGCCCAGGGGGTACTAGTTAGTTCATGGTTATTCTTCCACCTATAGGGTTGAAGACCCCTTCAGCTCCTTGGGTACTTTCTCTAGCTCCTTCTTCCTTGGGAACCCTGTGTTCCATCTAATAGCTGAC
>LR750418.1:257766-291852 GCA_902729485.2 Mus minutoides
TATTCTTCCACCTATAGGGTTGAAGACCCCTTCAGCTCCTTGGGTACTTTCTCTAGCTCCTTCTTCCTTGGGAACCCTGTGTTCCATCTAATAGCTGACCGTGAGCTTCCACCTCCATGTTTGCCAGGCATTGGTATATTTTCCCCTGAGACCTCTATATCCGGGCCCTTTCAGCACCATCTTGCTGGCGTATGCTATAATGTCTATGTTTGGTGACTGATTGTGGGATGGATCCCTGGCAGCTGCAGTCGTTGGGTCCATCCTTTGGATTGAGCTGCACAACCAACAATGCTCTTTACATTAAGATAACTATGGCATCCAGATTGTGGAACATAGTTCTGCTTTGTTCTGCTTTGACCTTGGAGTGAAGGGCTGTTTTCTTGAAGGATAGTTAGATGTAAAAACTAGAAAATTTATGTGAGGACTACTGGGAGATTTATATTTGATAATCATGACATAAGCTAGGATTCATTAAAAACAATTCGTTAAATAGTTTGGTGATTTGGTGAGGGATTTTCCACATTAAAGGGGCAGGAGTGAAAATGGAGGTTCAGTAAGTTTTAGAGAAGGAAACAGAAAGCTAGCAGTAGTGAAAGTTCAGGAATGAGAAAGCAAAGTAGCATGTGGGAGGTTTAGGACAGCTTAAATGGCTCTCTTGGTCATTTACTTGGCACAGGTAAAAAGAGTAGGAACATTCTGTGTCAATAGATAAACATATTCAGGAATTACTTGGCCTTGCAAAAAAAAACAACAATAAAACCAAATATTAACCCATTATTTGATCCTAAATATGCACTTTTACAGTAGTAATTTGAATTACTAAAGGCCTTAGGGTTCAGAATTAAGATTATAAATTCATAGGACAATCATATTGAATAACCTGAATGAGGTAATAAGAGGAAAATAAAACCCATGAGGGGAAAATTCTGTAGCAAGCCAGTATTAAATAGCTACTTTTATCATTTAATAAAATATACTTTTTAATGTGGTACCAGGTATTTATGGAGCCCAAAGCCTTATGCATGCTAAGCAAGCACTGTACCACTGATCAATGTCCTTTTTTAAAAGTCAGGTAGCCTGGACTGATCTTGAACTTGTTTTGTAGCTGAGGCTGGCCTGAGCTCCTGATTCTGCCCGTCCTATACTTAGTTCTCTTCTTTTTAAAATAAAGAATGCATGGCTGGGGAGATAGATGGTCAAGCTATTAGCAGCAGTACTTTTGAAGAGGACCCAAGTTCAATTTTCAAATCAGAGGTCTCACAACCAACCACCCATGGTTCTAGCTCCTGGTGATACAACTCTCTGGCCTCCTGGGGCATCTACACACAGAAATAAAATAAATCATACACACCCATTTTGATTGGAGGTAATGTGGGTTGACAGGTTAATGGAGTTGTGTTGCTTGATCATGGATAGTTGTTCAAAAGCCCAGGAGAATGCTACTCATTTGCCCTTTTTCTTTGAGTTTCCAAAATAGGAAATTAGAAAAATACTCTTGAAATTTTATTTAGGAAAAACTAGGTTCTAATTTCATGTTCATACATGCCTCCTCTCCCAGGTTAACATTAGAGTTACAAGTTAACAATTTTGTCGCCATTGTCCATCTGAATAACTACTATGTACAAGGCTTCTTCTACAATCTAGAAAGATAACAAAAGCACAGCTTTAAAAATCACATAGTGTTTAGGGCTTTGAAGAAAAATAAAGCAGGGAGAGGAGACAGTGATGAGGTGCATTTTAAGTTAGATTGTTAGGGAAAACCTCTAGAAGATATATAATTAGCGTTCTGGTTCCAGTGAGGGGTGTGAAAGACTTGAATGCAAAGGACACAGTAAACACAAAGCCTTCAGTTGGGAGGTGATCTAAAACTGGTGTAGCAGGTGTGAGTAAGGCAGAGAAGTAGAAAATGCCGGAGGTTGGGTCTTTTGTACGTTTTTCTATGGGAATTCATTGGCAGGTTCTAAGCATAGTGACATTAGATTTTACTTAAGAACAAACGTCAGGTTTGTTGAAGATTCAGTGAAAGTGGATGGAGGTAAATAAGCAGATCATTTGAGACATTTTGAAATAAATCAGACAAAGTAGGGAATTGGGTTGAATTATTGGTACTGAAGATAGCAAATTGGATGGATTACCAGAACACTTTAAAGATGGTGGTAACAACCAGGTTTGCTGCCACTTTAGATGTAAAGTATGAGAAAAGGGAAGCAAGGCCTTCTTCAAAAGAGTTGCCACTAACAGATGTGAAAACCTTAGGAGACAACTTTGGGGTAGAAGTCAGGAATTTATTTTTAGACAGATGGTATTGGTTAACTAGTTGAGTTAGTTAACTATTTGAGTATATGGATAAAATAATATAATGCATAAAATAGAAATTACATTAGTAATAAAACACTTCCAGACCATTTATGTGTCAATGAGAGGCACTTTTTTTTTTAAGGGGCACAATTTCTTAACATTCTAATAGTTCTGCCTTGATCAGTTTTTTTCCCCTAGAGTTGTATATATAGAGCATCCTGGACTCCACAATGAACGGACAGTTGGACCTAAGTGGGAAGCTGATTATCAAAGCTCAACTTGGGGAAGATATCCGACGAATTCCCATTCATAATGAAGACATTACTTATGATGAATTAGTGCTAATGATGCAGCGAGTATTCAGAGGAAAACTGCTGAGTAATGATGAAGTTACAATAAAGTATAAGGATGAAGGTAAGTGTTTAAGGTCTTAAGTACTGTACATGTTCTTTCACACACACACACACACACACACACACACACATCCCAGTGGACTAAATCTCCATTTCCCCCAAGCATTTTATTTTATTTATTATTTGTATAGTTTACATAATTCCTTTGTATGTTAAAAATGTAATTGATTAGTAGAAGGGAGTATCTGACATTTTCACATGTATTTTTCAAATACTTTTCTTCTGCTCAGATTTTCACATGTATGTTCAGAGTTGAAAGGGATTCTCATACTATATGTATTAGATGGAAAAGGATTTCTTTATCAACTGTAATGTTTGTATATGCTTGGCCCAGAGAGTGTCATTATTAGGAGATGTGGCCTTGTTGGAATAGGTGTGTCACTGTGGGCATGGGCTTAAGACCCTCACCCTACCTGCCTGGAAGTCAGGTACAGTCCTCCTGTACCATACCTGCTAATGCTGCCATGTTCCTACCTTGATGATAAAGGAATGAACCTCTGAACCTGTAAGCCAGCCCCAATTCTTATGAGAGTTGCCTTGGTCATGGTGTCTGTTCACAGCAGTCAAACCCTAAGGCAGAAGTTGGTACCAGGGACTGGGGTATTGTTTGTAATAGGCCTGACCATGCTTCTGTTTGGAAAAATGTGGACTTGGGGACTTTGGATTTGGAAAGCAGTAGAATGCTTTAAATGGGGTTTGATGGGCCATCCTGGTAGAAATATGGAAGACTTTGTTGCTGAGGGTGATTTAAACTGTGGAAGCCTGGTTGTAGAAGTTTTAGAGGAAAAGAATTTTAATACATGGACGAGAGACTATTTTCTTGATATTTTGGTGAAGAATGTGGCTGCTTTTTGCCCTTGTCTGAAGAGTCTACCTGAGGCTAAGGTAGAGAGATTTATATTAATTGCATTGACAAAGGAAGTCTCAAAAAAGACCAAGAGAGACTTTGTTCTCTGGTTAAGTCTCATGAAGAGCATTTTGAACAAGAGTAGCAAGCTTAGAAAGGAAAAATATTAAAATACATGGTTCATGTATTAAAGGGGTACCAAGAAGTGAAATGAAGCTAAGTACTATTTTCAAGGGTATTAAATTAAATTAAGCGAGTAGTGATCTTGGGGCAAGATCGCACCCAGATAAGTTAAGATCCAGGCATGGTAGCACAAGCCTTTAATCCCAGGAGGCAAAGACTAACAGATTTCTTGTTCAATTCCAGCCTAGAACAAAGCAAGTTCTAGGTGAAGAGAAACTTAAATCCAGGCTTGGTGGACCATACCTTTAATCCCAGTGTTTAGAAGACAGACATGTAGATCTCTTGAGTTCATAGTCAGTTTATGGATCAAGTTCCAGGGCAGCCAAGCTTAGGCAGTAGAGTTGGAAAACAAAGCTAGTGATAATGTAATAGAACAAGGGAGCCATGTTCCAGCTCCAGCAAGCAGCAGAACTTGGCAGCTTCGGCCTTGTGGCTCTGAGGGCTTTAGAGTCCAGAATAGAAGAATTGTCAGATTTGTCAGTTACTGGGACGATTGATTCTGGTTAGGTGGAGCTAAGAAATTAGTGGTGATTAAGAAGAGACCAGCACCGGGCATGGTGTCACACGCCTTTAATCCCAGCACTCGGGAGGCAGAGGCAGGAGGATTTCTGAGTTCGAGGCCAGCCTGGTCTACAGAGTGAGTTCCAGGACAGCCAAGGCTATGCAGAGAAACCCTGTCTCAAAAAAACAAAAACAAACAAACAAACAAAAAAAGAGACCAGCATCACTGAGGTGAAATCTTCTGGGGAGTGTTTTCTGAGAGCACAAAGAAGCTGTGTTCCAGAGATAGCCAAGGTTGTAACTCCTGCAGCAGCTGTACTTGGTAATGTGTAAGAGTCACCCACTTTTGAAGCATGAAAGGGTCATGGAGAACAGCTAATCTCGGCATTGTGAGAGGCCATGGAAGGCCATTGGTGAAGGTGCAACGCCAGTTGCAGTTGATGGCCCAGGACTGAAGGAGTCATGAAAAGGATTTGAGGCTTGGCAGTTGGTGAAGCCTAATTGCAGCAGAAGACTCCAGTGTATTGGAGATGCCAGTACCATGGGATGCTCACCAAGAACAGCAGCAGCAGTGGAGTGGGGTCAACCTGAGCTTAGAGTGCTACAGAGAACAGAGTGGAGAACTGATACCAGCCCTTTGGAGGAACCCAGAATATCATGTGTGGATCCCAGACATTGAAACAAGAACCTGTAACACTGAAGTTGCCTTGGAGACCCCATGATTTTTCCAGATGCCAGAGCCATAAGATACCTGCTGAGGAATGCTGCTAACAGGGAGTGAAACCACCCTAGGAGAAAGAAGTTTGTTGTAGTCAACAAAGATAAAAAAGGAGTTCTTCAGAACACTTTGACATCAGGCATGGAGATGCAGTTTGGACTTTATCCAGCTGGTTTCTTGTCTTGATTTAGGTATTACAGTTAAGTGATTGGATGAAACTCAGAAGAGGCCTTGAACTTTGGACTGTTAACATTGTTGAGAGTGCTATAGACCAAGTGGGCTTTGGAAGTTGGACTAAATGTATTTTGCATTATGGTATGGGTAGGTATAGCCTCCATAGATTCATGGGGGCTAGGGAGTGGAATGTGATGGTTTGTATATGCTTAGCTCATGGAGTTGCTCTATTAGGTGTGGCCTTGTTAGAATAGGTGTGTCACTGTGAGCATGGACTGAAGACCCTCACCCTAGCTGCCTGAAAATCAGTATTCTGGTAGCAACCTTCAGATGAAGATTATAGAACTCTCAGCTCCTCCTGTATCATGCCTGCCTGGATGCTGCCATGTTCCTGCCTTGATGATAATGGAATGAACCTCTGAACCTGTAAGCTAGCCCCAATTGAATTTTGTCCTTATAAGAGTCATGATGTCTGTTCACAGTAGTAAGACCCTAAGACACCAACCAAATACAGGAAAGCTGGCTTAAACAAAGGCAGATGCCTCTCTGTATCTCTTTATTCTTTTTTCTTCTTCCTTTGGCAGGTTCTTACTATGTAGTCCAATACTGACATGGAACTTGAGGTTAACTACACCTGGCCAGATGCCTTTATTGCAGGAGTTATTGGTGTGCATTATGCCAATATACAGTGTCAATTTATAATATGCAATGCTCTTGGGCTTATGTGTTCACAACTATTTTTTATGGAGATATATTTTGCTTAACCAATATCTCATCAAACATAGTAGAATTACAGTTGCATTTCCTGATTTTATTATTGACAACTGCTTTTCTCTGAGAACTGAACATTAAATCATGATGGTTGTTATTATAGAAATCTTACATTCTTAGTGTTTCAACACGCAAGAAAATCAAGAAATGTTATCTAGCATCCTGTGGCTTACCCTGAGTATTAACATCCAGCATGCAGATGAATACTCTGAAGAGATTTTACTTAGCTAGGTTTTGAGGTGTTGGATATCTGTACATAATAGCCTGGTCATGTGGCTTTACTGAACTGCAGGTGGAAATTGTTTATCCCTTGGCACCTATTTTGGACAACTTACACTGGTGATCAGCTAAATTGGTCATCTACCAACATGTGTAAATTCTCCTTTTCTGTTGACATATGATCTGAAATTAGCCAAACAAATTTTTTTTTTTTTTTAGTTTTTTTTTTCCCATTCTTTATTACTGAATCCACAATAAAACTCTAGTCCTTGAGTCTCTCACTACATCCAGACTATATTTAACAAGCATTTGGCCAAACAAAATTTTGAGAGTCACTCGTGTTCTTCCTATTTCCTTGAGCAATCTCATCTGTTTATAAATACATAGTTTTAACTCTATAATGTTCAGCTGTATTCCTTAGTTAAGTCAATTTCTTCTCTTTTCTTGAGTTTATAACTCAATTTTTAATTTTAAAAAATTTTTATTCTTTAATCCTTTTATAGAATCCAGACTTCATCCCGTTCCCAGTCTGCCTCCCAACTGCTCCTCATCCCATACCTCCCCTCCTCCCCCCCACCCCTGGTCTCCATTCTCCAGGAGGATGTCCCCACTTACCCCAACCCCACCTGACCTCCCAATTCCCTGGGGCCTCAAGTCTCTGGAGGGTTAGGCATATCACTGAAGCTAGGCCAGGCAGTCCTCTGCTGTATATGTTTCTGGGGCCTCATACCAGCTGGTGTATGCTGCCTGGCTGGTGGCTCAGTGTCTGAGAGATCTCAGGGGTCCAGGTTAGTTGAGACTGCTGGTGTTCCTATTAGGGCCAGCCTCCTCCTCAGCTTCTTCCAGCTTTTCCCCAATTCCACCACCTGGGTCCCCAGCTTCTGTCCATTGTTTGGGTACTAGTATCTGCATCTTACTCTTTCAGCTGCTTGTTGGGCCTCTCAAAGGGCAGCCATGCTAGGCTTCTGTCTGCAAGCACAGCATAGCATCAATAACAGTGTCAGGGCCCTGTACCTCCCCTTGAGCTTGATCTCAATTTGGGCCTGTCACTGGACCTCCTTTCTCTCTTTCTCCTCTCTATTTTGTTCTTGCAGTTCCTTCAGACAGGAACAATTCTGGGTCAGAGCGTTTGACTGTGGGATGGCAACTCCATCCCTCCACTTGATCTTCTGTCTCTCCATTGGAAGTAGATTCTACAAGTTTCCCCTTCCTACTGTAGAGCACTTCATCCAAGTCTCTCCCTTTGAGTCTCTCTCACCTCCCAGGTCTCTGGTACATTCTAGAGAGTCCCCCCACCTCCTACCTCCTATTCTTCTTCTCCTTCCCCAAAACCTGGTCTCGATCCCTTTTTTTCCCTCCTCTCTCCCACTCAGGTACCTCCTTTCCTCCCCCCTCCTGTGATTGCTTTCTTCTCCTTCCCAAGTGGGATTGAGGCATCCTCACTTGGGTCCTTCCATTTGTTGACCTTCTTGAATCCTGTGGGTTGTGTCCTGAGTATTCTGTACTTCTTTGGCTAATATCCACTTATTAGTGAGTACATACCATGCATGTCCTTTTGAGTCTTAGTTACCTCACTCAGGATGATTTTTTTTTCCTAGTTCCAGCCATTTGCCAGCAAAACTCATGATTGTATTTCTTTATATTTCGTTCCCCAATCCATTCATCCATCCATCCACCCTTCTTTGTTTCTAATCCATCCATCCATCCATCCATTTTTACTGGGCTGGGGACCAAATCTTCTAGGCAAGCACTTTACCACTGAACCACAACTCAAAATTTTAAAAACCATTTTAACTCAAGACACTCTATTTTTGCCTCACACTTTTTAGCACATCTTAAAACTAACCTTATAACTGGCATTCTCTTGTCTCCCTTTCATGTAGGGGAAGTGTCAGCAAGCTGTGAAGGGTCAGAAAATAAATACTGTAGCTTTGTATCTCACAGAAGAATTCTGTCATACAACCATCATTTTTGATGACTTAAAACGTAAAGATATAGTTCATTATTCTGCAAAAACAAAAGAGGTTCTGTTGGGTGTGGTTTGTGGCTCCCACTTTAGGGTAGCTTCCTTTTTGAAATCTGTCCTCCATATCCAGTTACCACATTGTATTTTCTTTCTTTTTCCCTCTCTCCTTCCCTCTTTTTCCTTTTCTTTTTTGTGTTTGTTTGTTTGTTTGTTTGTTTTTTGAGACAGGGTTTCTCTGTGTAGCTAGCTCTGGCTGTCCTGGAATTCACTTTGTAGACCAGGCTGGCCTCGAACTCAGAAATTCGCCTGCCTCTGCCTCCCCAGTGCTGGGATTAAAGGCGTGCACCACCATGCCCGACTCTTTTGTGATATTTTTAAAAAACTGTTTAATTTGTTCAAATTGTTGTTTCTATAGTCTGTTAGCAACTACATGAGATGGCAACTTAGATAACTTTCCAACGGAGATACTCATTCTGTGTCTTAGTTAAGGTTTCTATTCCTGTGAAGAGACACTATGACCACAGCAACTCTTATAAAGGAAAACATTTAATTGGGGCTGGCTTATAGTTAGGTTTAGTCCGTTATCACCACAGCAGGAAACATGCACATGGTGGCATACAGGCAGACATGATGCTATAGGAGGAGCTGAAAGTTCTACATCTTGATCCTCAGGCAGCAGAAGGAGACTGTTCCATTCTGGGCATAGCTTGATCATATGAGATCTCAAAGATCCCCCATGGTAGCACACTTCCTCCACCAAGGCCACACCTAATAGTGCCACTCCCTATGAGCCAAGTATTCAAATATATGTGTATAGGAAAGGGGGACATATCTATTCAAACCACCACATTCTGTTACTGTTATGGGATTCAAGAAAAGAAAAAAGTTAAGACTGATTGCAGAAAGTTTCGCTATTTTTGCATCAGTATGTTAATTTCTATAAAATATGTTTATGAGCAGAATCCCTGAGAATTGAGCATTATTAAGCATGTATGCTATACATATGTATACATGTATGGGCCTGCTTATACAGTTCTAAAATCAGTTACAAAGTACCTAGTTATGTCTGTATTTTTACATGTTTGTTTAAAATAACATGGCTTAACAAGTTTTAAAGTTGGTTTAGTTAGTCTCCCCCAGTTTTGTGAGACATAGTTAACTGTGTCTTCTGACTGGTTCCCCTATCCCATATCACCCCATATCATTCCTTTGTGAATGTGTTTGAAACATTCAGTTAATATTCTAATTACAGTATTTTTATTCTTAGGATCTAAGGGATCTCAGTCTTCAGCATGCATTATTTTTTTATATATATTTACATAAGAACATGTATTAACTGGAAAAAAATAGGGTTTCATTTTCAGCATGGTCAGTGATCTAAAGATTTCACCGTGGTTTACTAAAGCAGTCCTATAATCCCTTTTGCAGCTCTATGTTACTAATTTATGTAATTCTTCCCTCAATTTGTGTTGTGCATTTTATTAAAAATAAGGATTTGAACTATGGGAATCCTTGTTTTCATGCTTGATACATTTATTTAAGCGTTATACAATGGAAAGATTTTTCAGTCTAATATAGTAATTTGTGATATTGTCACATCTCTGAGTTCTAAAAGTTAATGCGTATGATACATTTTCAAGACAGGGTTTCTCTGCACAACCCTAGTAGACCAGTCTATCTTCAACTCAGAATCACTTGCCTCTGCCTCTCTGCCTCTCTGCCTCTCTGCCTCTGCCCTCCTGCTGGATTAAAGCCGTGTACCCACCACACCCTGCTTAACTTTGGTTACATTTTTCTCATGAATATATGATAAATATTTATAAGATTAGTAGATAAAGTTGATTTAGTATTTCTTTAAAAAAATCTTTCTTCGCTGATACTTATGGGAGAATCTAATTCTCTGTAATTTTACATTTTTTTATATGACAGTTTATTACTGATGGGAATCTGAATTTATTTTTCTTTTGAATTTCAGATGGAGATCTTATAACAATTTTTGATAGTTCTGACCTTTCCTTTGCAATTCAGTGTAGTAGAATACTGAAACTGACATTATTTGGTGAGTGGCAAACTTTAAAATGAATTTATTTTTTTGGAACCAAATGCTTTTTAGATATGATTTTTTTTTTATAATGTGTTTTATTTGCTTTGGATTTTTCCTCTTAATGGCTCAGAGTTACATAATACTTTAAAATATTTGCATTCAGGTGAGACTTTGAATTACTTGGAACTTTATGTATTAGTAAAGTGTAATTAAGGCAAAATTAAAGATTAATTTGGTTTTGAGATGAGATGTAACTTTGGAATTTCTAGTAAGAGTACTATAGTTTTAATTTATAATGTCAGAATTTTGGCTTTGTTGGGTTATTTATGTTTAGGAAGATTAATGTGTTAAGTTCTATATTTGTTTTGTTACCCCAAATAGTAATGCCTTGTATGTCAAATTTAGAATGGGTTCAAACTATCTCTGAGGTCTCTAAGAACTTATAATTATCTTCCTCTATAGTATGGTAAACAAACAAACAAACAAAATTCCGAATCGTATATTTTCGATGAAACCCATAATAAGAAGTCCCTCATTTTCGATTGTTACTACCCAGAACCTATAACAAGTCCCATCAGTCTCGAAGTGACCTCTAGGATAGAGACCCCCCCTATTTTTTCCTTCATCTCTTAAACCGTAGATAACACATAGAACAAACTGCAAAGAAACTTTTTAAAGTTATATATTTTAATGCATTTAAATTCTAACATTGTAAAAATACTATTAGGGAATAAGGAGATGATGGCCCAGTTGGTCAGTTTGCTGCAGTACATACAACCTGAGTTCTGATCTGTGAACAGCTGAGCATGGGGATACGTCTGTAACTCCAGCTCTGGAGTAGAAAGAAATGGGCAGATACAGGGCCTTGCTGGCCAGCTGATCTAGTCAGTTGGCAAAAAGCTGGTTCAGTGAGAGCCCTCATTCCAAAAGTAAGGTTAAAAGGAGTAGAGGAAAACACTCAGCGTCAGCCTTGGGCCTCTGTGGGAGCACTCTCCTGCGTGCATGCTCCACACACATAAACAGGTGAAAATCCATGGATGAAAGGAAACTTAGTATGTGTTATTTTAATGGCATCATCTCCTAAGTTTAAACAAAATTAATGCTTTTGTTTTAGTTAATGGCCAGCCAAGACCCCTTGAATCAAGTCAGGTGAAATATCTTCGTCGAGAACTGATAGAACTTCGAAATAAAGTGAATCGCTTATTGGACAGCTTAGAGCCACCTGGAGAACCAGGACCTTCCACCAGTATTCCTGAAAATGGTAAACTGAATTTATTTTATTTTATCATAGTGAATTCTTTTGTCATTTTTATGGGGAGAGGATTAATTGATTGTTTCTTGGAGTAAGATGGCATCCTTAATATCTTTATTCTCCTTGTTTCTGCTTTTGTACATGTCAGCATTCCCATAACTATTTGTCAAGATTACTGTAAACTTGCATTATAGTACTTGAATTGAATCATAGAGTTCTGGGAGGACAGGTCCTGGAATCCCGTTTTGAAGTACTCTCTAGGACTAGGGAAATAACTCAGTGGTAGAGTGCTTGCCTGACATATGCAGTGCTCTGTATTCAGTCCCCAGTACTGAAAAATAAATAAATGTGCAGGTGACTGCATAAGGAGTATTTTTGTGATAATTTCTTTAGTTTGTCTCAGTCTGTACAGTAGGCCAATTTTCAAACACTTGATTCACGAATTGTTATTAGTGTGATTAAATTAATGAATCTTAGAAATCAATTTTCTGTAGTAAAAACTATGTTTCAAATGTAAAATACTTTTAGATTAGTACTATAAGTATATTAAAGTTTATTTTAATACAATTTTTAATAATATGAAACCTTTTTGCATTTACTGGTGACATGTACTATTTATAAATAGTAAAGATAATTTAAGGCTTACTAACATTGGAAGCTGATATAGTTTAGGCACCAAAATGTATTTTAAAATATGGACTGAAATTAAAAGCACCTTGGCGGTCCCGTGGATCTATACCTTGCTTCAACTGTGTTTGAACGGAACAGACCCTGGGACTCCCACTGTACTCGCTTCCAGCCGCCTTACAAGTCTCTCCAGTTGCAGCCTCCGGGACCATCTCCTTGCCGCCTTCGGCTCCCTAGGACCAGTCTGCACCGTCTCTTCGCTGTTAGCTCCTACTCCAGATCAGCCATGACCTCTCAGATTCGTCAGAATTATTCCACCGAGGTGGAAGCTGCAGTGAACCGCCTGGTTAACTTGCACCTGCGGGCCTCCTACACCTACCTCTCTCTGGGCTTCTTTTTTGATCGGGATGACCTGGCTCTGGAGGGCGTAGGCCACTTCCGTGAGTTGGCCGAGGAGAAGCGGGAGGGCACCGAGCGTCTCCTCGAGTTCCAGAAAGATCGCGGGGGCTGTGCACTCTTCCAGGATGTGCAGAAGCCATCTCACGATGAATGGGGTAAAACCCAGGAGGCCATGGAAGCTGCCTTGACCTTGGAGAAGAACCTGAACCAGGCCCTCCTTGATCTGCATGCCCTGGGTTCTGGCCGCGCAGACCCTCATCTCTGTGACTTCTTGGAAAGCCACTTCCTGGATAAGGAGGTGAAACTCATCAAGAAGATGGGCAACCACCTGACCAACCTCCGTAGGGTGGTGGGGCCACAACCAGCGCAGACTGGTGCTCCCCAGGGATCTCTGGGCGAGTATCTCTTTGAGCGCCTCACTCTCAAGCACGACTAGGAGGCTTCTGTGCCTTCCAAGGGGCTCCCCCTCTGCTCTGCACCAGCCCGCCCTTGGACCTCCACCCAAATGAATGAACCTCTCAGCCACTAGGCAGTTTTGTTAACAGCCCTGGAGCCTCTGTCAAGTCTTGGACCAAGTAAAAATAAAGCTTTTTGAGACAGTAAAAAAAAAAAAAAAGAAAGAAAGAAAGTGTGTGTGTGTGTGTGTGTGTGTGCGCGCACGTGTGTTTGAAAAAACAACTATTCAACTTTTGTTTAATATTCTTAACTATTTCACGTAAAATGATTTTGTAACTGGCTGCTCATAATTTTCAAATGCTTAAAACTATACAAGTCTTAAAATTTTAAAATACAAACTGGCAACTTTTTTAAGAGTCAAGCTAGTTACATATATGGGCCATGAGAATTTCTGTGGAAAAACGTCATGTATAACTTCTTGAAAGCCTTAGACTCAGATATTCTAATTTTTGTTCCTACATAGTTTAAGAAGTTGGCTCTTACTTTTCCTTCCTCCCCAATCCCTCCATTCCTACGTGCTTGTTTGTGTCCTCAGTCTTCCTTTGAGTATCAGCCTCATGTTACATGTGCTAGAGTTGTAGACACCTTACTTTTTAAAATGGTTAGGTTTTAAATAGAACTATTTTCTATAATTTCTTTCATGTCCTTTAGCCATTTGGAATTATGTTGATGGTAAAAGCTAAATAAATATTTACTGATGAATTAATAATTTTAGTCTTACCTCTATTTCAGATTATGGTAAAATTTACTGAAATACTTTATGATCTTAGATACTTTATGATGAAGACTTATTTATATGTTACAGATGAAAACAGTTTGCTTATTCTGAACTTTGCCCTTGTTTGTTTTTGTGTACATCCTTGCATATGGGTGGATGTACATAAAAGTGCAGCATGTATGAGCATGTCCATTTGGAGCTCAGAAGGCATCCTTCATTCTTCATGTGCCTTCCATCTATTGTTTTATGAGCCGGTCTCTAAATGGCCTGGAACTTCCCCAAGTAGGCTAGTCTAGCTTTGTTTCTGCCTTCCATCTTGCTATTGCTGGAACTATAGAATGGTATTACCTAGCCAGCTTTTTATGTGAATTCTTGAGGTTCAAAAATCAGGTCCTCTTGAATTCATCATGACCATGATGTCTTTTCAAGCAATAGAACAAGTAGCTAAGACACAAGGACAGTACAAATGCATCTTAAGAAAGTAGCCCTGACACTAATAAATCCAGGTTTACTTTAAGAATTATCTTAAGTCAGGATCATGCCTGTTTATACTTTGTCACCTTGTATATTATTTTGAAGCAAATTCTAAATATATTTTTCTACAAGTATTTTAGTAACTAATAAGTAGTACATATTTAAGAGAAGAATTGTGTTATTTTACTGATGATTAGTAATTTTGGCTGCCTGGACTTAATAATAGAGGAATAGACAAAATGAATGTAAGAGTTGAGATCCTAAATTTAGGTAAGATTTATGTTGTTTTACAAAATAAATTATTACTATAACTGTTTCTTGGCCATCTTACAAATATTTGTAGGTCATTGGGGTATGGGCTGGATAAATTGTTCAGTTGATGAAGTACTTGATGTAGGGTTTCTGTTAAGTTTCCAGAACCCATGTGAAGAATTGTTTGGTATGATGGTGTGTGTTTGTAATTACAGAACTGTAGAGATGGAAACAGGTAGTGACCTGGGGCTATCACTAGCCAGTGATAGACCATATAGCCTGCTTGGTAAGCTCCAGGCCTTTGTTGTTGTTATTTTGGTTTTTTGGTTTTTTGGTTTTTTTCGAGACAGGGTTTCTCTGTATAGCCCTGGCTATCCTGGAACTCACTTTGTAGACCAGGCTGGCCTTGAACTGAGAAATCCACCTGCCTCAGCCTCCGGAGTGCTGGGATTAAAGGTGTGCGCCACCACGCCCTGTAGCTCCAGGCCTTTGAGAGACGCTCTCAGAAAGCAAACGGAGCAGCTTTTGAGAAATGTCACTAGAGATTGTCTTTTGATCTCTGTGTACACAGGTGAACACACACTAACACATGCACACCTGAATGAGTTAGGGTTCATGCTGTGCTGAAACACCATCACCAAAAGCAGCGTGAGGAAAGGATTTAGGAAAAGGCTTACATATCCTGAATCATAGTCCATTGATAGAACCCAAGGCAGGAGCTCAAACAAGGCAAGAATCTGGAAGCAAGAGCTGGTGTCTGGTGTAGATGGCAAGGAAGGGTGCTGCTCACAAGTTTACTGCTTTTGCAGTGCCCAGCCTGCTTGTATTGCCTAGGACAGCAGCCTAGGGGCGCCCCACCCACACAAGTCACTAACTAACTAAAGAAGAGGCCTTAGAGGCTTGCCTACAGCCTGATCTTAGGAAGGCAGTTTGTCAATTGACTAGAGCCTGCATCAAGGTGACAGAAAAACTAGCCAGCTCAAGGCACCATAAACAGAACATGTAAAATGTTTGTGTTTATTAAGGAGACTTTTAAATAATAAAAATGATAATAGTTTAATTTTTCTTTTTTTTTTTTTTTCTTTTTCTTTTTCTTTTGAGATAGTGTTGCTGTATAGCTCAGGCTGGCCTAGAACTTTTGATCCTTTTGTTGTAGCCTCTTGATTGCCAGGATTATTGGCACTCAGTTTAATCCAGTAATTCTAAAAGGGGCAGTGACTGTAAGAGACAATAATTCTTTTGGAAAAGCTGTTCTTTATCTTTTACTCATTTCCCCTGAAGCATGAACACAGTTCTATATTCACAAAGTCCTGACAGTATTTATACACATGTATATTTTAATTTTTTTAATGCCGTTTTGGGTATAGATAAGTAAACTAGTTTATCCTTTATTATAGATACTGTGGATGGAAGGGAAGAAAAGCCTGCTGCTTCTGACTCTTCTGGGAAACAGTCAACTCAGGTTATGGCAGCAAGTATGTCAGCGTTTGATCCTCTGAAAAACCAAGATGAAATCAACAAAAATGTCATGTCAGCATTTGGATTAACAGATGACCAGGTTTCAGGTCAGTCAGTTCCCTTTTCCCTCTCATCTTTTATCTTTCCCTTCTTTTTTGACTATGGTGAAATATTATGTCTTAAGGGTTCAGCCAATTATTTTTTACATATTTAAGTTTCTATAAAAAAGAAAATTCATGATTTCAGCACCCCCAAGGAGATTTGTTTGGTCTTTAGCATGCTTTTCTACCTTAAAAGGAACCACTGTTTGCTTCAGGTAATTTTATTAAAAGAAGTAGTTTCAGATTTTTTTTTTTTAAAGCAGAATTTTTATTTAAAAAAAAGTCCAAGCCGGGCGTGGTGGCGCACGCCTTTAATCCCAGCACTTGGGAGGCAGAGGCAGGTGGATTTCTGAGTTCGAGGCCAGCCTGGTCTACAAAGTGAGTGCCAGGACAGCCAGAGCTATACAGAGAAACCCTGTCTCGAAAAACCAAAAAAGAAAAAAGAAAAAAGTCCAGATTTTTTTTTTTATTTTGTAAACTGCATTTGATACATCTTGCTATCTCTTCTAATCTTAGGAAATTTAAAATTAAGCAGATTTCTGATTAATTGCTTTTATATGAATAAGATTTTAGCTGTAAAACTTTAAATTTTTTGAATTGTAATTTATTCTTTGTTCTTATTTTTTTGCCTATAATTTTGTCAGTGTTGTACCTGTTTTTCTTGGTGGGGGCGGAGAGGATCCTAATCTCACACATGTTGCAGAGTGCTTCATGGCTGCTCTCCAGTATTACAATATGTGTCTTATTTTATTGTTTCTATCGATCTTGTAGGTTTTCATTGTAAACTGAGCATTTTCATTAGTGTATCTTGCTGACCTGTAATTTTTTATTATTTTTTTTTTCTAAGAACTTTGTTATTTGCCCTTCCAGCACGTTCTTAGTCTGTATGGACTTAAGTTACCAGAGGAGAATAGTAGCTCTTATCTCTGGGCTGGTTTTGTTGTTATTTTGTTTTTGTTTTCATTTTCAGCAGTAGATGCTGCATCATCCTCCTGTCTCCTCTTTCCTCCTTCCTTTCCCCCCCCCCCCTTTTTTTTTTTTCCTTTTTTGGTTCTGAGACTTCTTGGATTTACCCCCATTCCATAAACAGATAAGTGGCTAAGGATTTGGTTAGAGTTTATAATTATTCTAGTGCAAGTACTTAGGCCTTCAATGACAGGGAGTTTCATCCTCCATTTCCAGCTCCTTGTCTAACCATGAAATTGTTAACATGATGGTTGTCTTGAAATTCTTAGTTCACTATATTTCTACAGGGGTAAGCTACCTTTTCATTTCTCTGAGACGTGATTTACTAGTAGCTATTTTAAATAATTGTTTTCTACTTCGTTCAAGTTTTTGCTACTTGGGGAAGGGTTTGCCTGAACCATTTACTTTGCCAATTTTTGCAATTAAAATAGAGAATTTATTTGATTTATTCATTTTGATTTTCTAGGAAACATTTATGGGATTATTTACTGAAGAGAATTATGTTAGATTTTGAGAAGACATTCGAATATATTACTTTTTCATATAGATATGTTTACTTAGTTGTCTTCACATAGATAACAACCAGAGTCTTTTTTTTTAATTCTAAAGGTGTGATATGGTTAATGGAGGAAATAGTTACCACAGTAATGTAGAGTGAAGAGAATGAAGTCTTAGACAAACAGAATAGACAACAGTAATAAGCTACATATAAGAGAGAAAAGAAGATCCAAGCACTGAGTATTTTTAGGATTAATAGTCCAGTATCTTCTCTAGGGGATGTGTGTGCGTTAGTACAAGTAAAGTTGTAAGCCAGTCAGTCACGTATTTTAACCCGGTGATCAACATTCCTATTACCATAACCTAGCATAGATTCTCATTAGTACTTGACTGTTAGTGGACAAGCCTAAAATGATGGTATATCAACTTTGTCTTGCAGTGACAAAATGCTTGAGAAAATAACTTAGGGTAGTGGTCTCAAGCTGTGGGGTGGCTCCTTTGGAAGTTGCATATCAGAGATCCTGCATATCAGAAATTTATATCATGATTCATAACTAGCAAAATTTCAGTTATGAGGTAGCAATGAAATAATTTTATGGTTGAGGGTCACCACAGCATTAGGAACTTTATTAAAGGGTCACAGCATTAGGGAGGTTGAGAATCACTAACTTAAGGGAAAGGGATGTATTTTGGGTCATGGTCTCAGAAATCTCAGTTCATGATCCACTGGCTCCATTCGCTTGGGCCTGAAACAAGGCAAACACCTTAGGGGCTGAGTGTGTGTAAGAGAAGGCTATTTATTTACTCTGTGGTGGTCAGAAGGCAAATAAACAAGGAAGTGAAGGGGGCTACTGACAAGATGCATTCTTAAAGAGCATGCTCTCAAGAACCTCTTTCTTCCTCTGTCCTGGTAGCCCACCAGCTATCAGTTCATCAGTGGGCTAGCCCACCAGCTATCAGTTCATCAGTGGGATAGCCCAGTTATGAGGTCCAAGCACTCGTTCAAACACTTTTCAAATGTTTATCAGCTTTAGTACTTGGACTTTGGTGACGTTTTCAATTTAAACCATAAGTTCTGATGGCATGCCACTGGAACAGTTAGAGCCTGTTTTCAAGGAGAGCCTGCTAATAATAGTGGTTAAATTAAGCTTTCTAAGTGGTAATTGCCTTTAGACGATTTTGCTGTAAGCTTTGTTTAACTCATAACCCTTCCAAGTAACCTTGAGGTCAGAATTGGTGTGCCCTTGGCATAAGTAAAGAAGCTGTGGCACAGAAAGATTCAGTAGCATGCCCAAAGTCATCAGCCACTGTTAGCTCTGGCAATACAATCTAATAATTAGCTCCAGGAACTCTTCATATCACCCTTCTGTGTTAAAGTTGTAAGCCATATGTCATCTTCAGAATCCACTTACTGTCACAGTATTAGACATATACAGAAAATCTAGATTCTCTGTACTTGCTTCTGTGTTTTTCTCATCCTGACAGAGTTTGATTGACTATGAGTGTTAACTAGAGTCCTGGGCCTATCAGGAAAGAACAAGAGTAAGGCCAAAGTTCTCACAGTCTTAAGGAAAGTCAAAGTGAGGCCTGTGTAGACATTTATATGATGTAGAAATCAGTGTGGCTTATTTTAAAAGTAAGTCATAGATAAATTCACTAGGGAATAAAGCATTTATAAGTCAAAGGTTTATTAAAATTATAACTAGGTTTTTAAAAAGGTCATTTAAGTATGTGACTGTTGCAGTTAGTCATAGAGAGAGTGGAGTAATTATGATAAATGAAGTAGAGGCCAAAAAATAGATATCCTATGAAGCCATGAAGTGGATCATTTTAACTAAAAGAAGAACATGTGAGAAGACTAGTGAGAAATGTTTGGATCTCTGAACACAGCCAGGGAGATTAAATTGAGTTTACAGACATTAGAGACTTGCTTAAGAAAGCAGCACTGTTTGGGGTTGACTGTAGATAGGAGTTTACAATTTTGACCTGGGGAGGTTAGGACTCAGGAATTTAGCATTTCACACATTGTAGGGAAGGATTTCTAATTTTGACTTTGGATTCTAAAGACAGGCGCAAATGTGAAAATATGGAGCACATAAGCTTAGTGTGTCCTCGGTGACATGGTTGTTTCATAGTGATTTTATTTCAGTTGTCATTAACCTAAATTTTAAATTGCACTTGTTAAGGAAAGACCTTGGGAAGAGTAATTAACTGACTTTTCATGACCACCCAGGCCCACCTAGTGCTCCTACAGAAGACCGCTCCGGAACGCCTGACAGCATTGCTTCTTCGTCCTCAGCAGCACACCCAGCAGCAGTTCAGCCCCAGCAACCTCCCTATACAGGAGCTCAGACACAAGCAGGTCAGATTGAAGGTAAAATAGTGTTCAGAGCCCTGTGTAGAGGGCATGTGCAGAAGTATTTATTGAGGCATCAGTAGTCCATTTACCTAGGTAGTCTCACTCTTTACACAGATGGAAAATAGTCTTATTTATTGACATGGTGTGATTTAGTATTGTGGAACCAAATAATATACTGGGTATGTTTCTGATTATTGAAAGAAGAAAAAGGGGATGAAAAATGTTTTAAGTTAATATAAACACAAAGTGAAAGACTAGGGAAAAATTACTTTATAATTTCCATTCCAAACACTACATTTTTCTGTCACTTAAAAATTTAGAATTTATATCTAGATGTTGAAACATAATTTTAGGTAAATAATGTAGATTTGGGTCAATGCGTTTGAGGTGTTTTTTTTTTTTTTCTCTTGAAATTAGGTGTC
This sequence comes from Mus minutoides, assembly GCA_902729485.2. NCBI lineage: Eukaryota > Metazoa > Chordata > Mammalia > Rodentia > Muridae > Mus > Mus minutoides. The sequence goes on from LR750418.1 coordinate 277,883, forward strand.
CTCAGTAAATAATTTAATATCTGAGTTGATATTTTTTCACTGACTTAAAAAATAATATGAAAATTGGACTATCAGTTTAGAAAAATAACTCTTGCCGGGCAGTGGTACCACAGGCCTTTAATCCCAGCACTTGGGAGGCAGAGGCAGGTGGATTTCTGAGTTTGAGGCCAGCCTGATCTAACAGAATGAGATCCAGGACAGCCAAGGCTACACAGAGAAACCGTGTCTCAAATACATACATACATACATACATTCACCTCATTAATCCTGAATGAAATTGAAAGCTCAGTATTTAAAAGGGCTGGTTGGTATGCTTGAAGGAAGGATCTCAAATCAGCAAATGAGGAGCCTCATTGAAACACACAGGTGACATCAGAGCATGACTAAAGACCACACTGATCTCTAGGGCAACCCTTAACATGGCTCCCCCCCTCCCGTTAACTGCTTATACATGTTAGGACCTTTTAAAAGAAACACCAGATGGTACTCTAACAGTCTGTACCAATGGGTTGATCATAATCATAATAAATAAGTCCACAGTACCTAAAGCAACATTTACATTAAAACAAAAACAAACTACAGCTTTAGGCTAAAATGATCTGTGACTAGAATCTTCTTGTCCTGTGGTGATACTTTCCGTGCTTGCTCAGTGAATTAATATGAGTCACTGGGGACTAGCAGGTGGCATCTTATATTAGGGTATGTCTTCTTATGTTAAGTCTTTTCTCCACCAACTTTAGTCAGTCTTGCTCCGCATCAAAAATGCAAGAGCCAGAGCTAAAACAAAGTAGAACTGATGCAGACATTGGTTCAAATGGGAGGTTGAAGCAGAATACAGAGTTTGGGTGGACAAAGATTCTAACCGCCACGTCAGGTGAACTGAAAGCTGTTGTAGCTGATGTACATTCTTACTTAGAAGGAGAATTGTACAAAATAAGGTCAGTGGCAGGAATGAGCAAAATTTCACTTATCTTTTGAGAGCTTTTTTAAATTTCAAAATTATCAAATCTGTTAATAAGTTTATATAGTAGGGAAAATTGTCTTTCACCTGTGTTCTCTAGCAACCATACACCTCTTTCCAGCAGCTTCACATTAATACTATTGATGCATTTTCTTTGGAGTGGTATTAATTATATGCCTTACTACAGTTATTTCTTATATTTATGGATAGTCAGCCAAATATGTCTATATAAATATATAAGCATCGATTTAGAAAGAGGTTGGTGGATTTTGCTATTATTATTAGATTTTATATATTAGAAATGAGAGTGTGATTTGGAACATTTTAAACACCATATGTTATGTCCCAGTTCAGACTAGCTCAGTTATGTAATATATAGCTGAAGGTAGTGATGTAGGATAAGCTACTTTAGAGAATACCTCTTGATATATAATGTATGCGTTGTAGACACTGCCAATTATTTAGATTGACTTCTGATTACATTTTGAGCAAAGTTATCAACAAAGTATGACTTAATTGTTTAACATCTCTTACAAAATTAATAATTTGAAATAAAATTAAGAATTTCAAGTTATTAATTGAATACCATAAATACCATATTTTCCCCCAAAGTATGTTTTGCTACTGATTGTAATTCAAATATCTTCTTCAGTTGGAAGGCTCAAGCATATACTTAGCTTATGTGAGGCCTTAGGTTTAATTTTGAAAAGTGAAAAAACAAGGGGCAGGCCAATCTCTCTATGTATGAGTTCAACTTGGTCTGGTCTATAAAGTTCCGTCTAGCCAGGGCTTCATAGTGAGTCCCAAAAATAAGTAAGTAATAAAATAAAAACTGTCTGAGAAATGTGTCATTCAATAACTTTGGCCTTGTGTAAACATAGAGCAGTGGTTCTCTACTTCCCTGATGCTGTGACCTTTAGTACAATTCCTGTGATGTAGTGACCCCAACCATAATATTCTTGTTGCTTCTACTTCATAATTATAAATTTTACTGTTACAAATTGTAATGTAAGTATCTGTGTTTTCTGATTGTCTTTTGGGAGTCACAACTCACAGCTTAAAAACCACTGTCATAGAGCATGTTTATATAAACTAAGGTGGTTTCAACATCACTATGTTATTACACAGTGAGTGACCGGGTTGAAAGTCATTTTAAAAAAATAAAAAGACAATGTTACTCTAAAGTCAGTGTTTCTCTTCCTCTGTATAATTCGATAGTTGCTAAAATCTAAATGACTTGTAATGAGAAAAGTGCTATGAATCGTATTGCTAATTTATAAGGACACATGTTTGTCCCTTTTTTTCTGATTACTTACCTGATGGCATATAGCGTGGACAGTGTACTTTATAGAATTTATAAAGTGGTAGCCACTGGAATTACAACATAAAAACACTTGCTGCCAGCTAACATGCTTGGTAGTTTATCTGTAGCTGAGCAAGCCATCACCTTTAAGTTATTCATTCTTCTCTTCATATACATTTAAATAATACAGAAATTATTATTCAATGTGCTTGCATATTAAATTGGGAGGGAATATAAAGGTACCCTAAAAGTATTTCTCTGCCAAGTTATTAAACCTTTCTCCTTTGTCTGTATTTTCTTTCGTAGGTCAGATGTACCAGCAGTACCAGCAGCAGGCTGGCTACAGTGCCCAGCAGCCTCAGGCCCCTCCTCAGCAATATGGCGTTCAGTACTCAGGTGAGGAGGGGCTGAAAGACAGTTAACTTTATGTTCTTCTTCCTGAGTACTTGATCCATAATGTTTACACTGTCATAAGTGTTACTTATTAGGACAAGCAATACTTACTTATATTTAAAAGTGATATGTTTTATCAAATCAGCATTTTTTTTTAGTGAGCAAATTCAACATAATTATAGAGATGATTCTACAGTAATCTATAATATAAAAATGTTTTACTACAAAGCTATCTCTTACATTAACAATCTAACCTCTTAGGTGACTTCAAATTGAGAAAAAAAATTATAAGATTTTCTTCTATCTGTATCACTTATATTTTTAGAGTACTCTTAGTATTTGTAAGTATATCAACAATTTCCCCACACATGCAGAAGCAAATTTAATAAAACATAAGTTGTTTTATTTAAGGCTGTTGAAAAATGCTAGAATTCAAAAAATAAAACATACAAATAAAATTACAGTTGAATTCAGGCAACTAAGAGTATTCAGTGTTTTAACTGTGCTAAAGTGAAGTAGCACAGTTGTCATCTGACCCAGGGGATTTCAACACATAGAAGTCTGCATTGCGCTGGGCGTGGTGGCACACGCCTTTAATCCCAGCACTTGGGAGTCAGAGGCAGGCGAATTTCTGAGTTCGAGGCCAGCCTGGTCTACAAAGTGAGTTCCAGGACAGCTAGGACTACACAGAGAAACCCTGTCTCGAAACAAACAAACAAACAAAAAAGAAGTCTGCATTGCCTGAGGAGGTTTCTGTAGCTGGTCCATTCCCATACACAGAGGAATTTGAGTTTTACCATCTCTCCACTGAAGATTATTTAATATGATTAATTTCTTTTGTTTAGTTGTGGTTATAATTTAGATATTTTTTTCTAGTTATATCAGAGTGTCTCTCTACCATGTATAGTCAAAGATTAAAATAACTTCTATAAATTGAATCTTAACAAAATTATATTTTGGGAGTTTTGTGTTATTAATTAGAGTATAAGAGTATAGGTCAGCAAATTGCAGATCTATAGCTATAGATGGATAGCTATAGATAGACTATAGCAGATACAGCTCCAGTGTAAATCTGCTACTGCCTGGTTTTGTAAAGGAAGCCTCATTATACAGTTGCACCCTGCCTGTTTCTCAGTTGTCCCTGTCGCTGTTGGCACTGCTGAGAGTAGAGTGAGTAGTTGGCAAGTGAGAGAAGCAGTGTAGCCCACAGCACCTAAAATATTTACTCTCTGGCCCTTTAAAGGATCTTTTATTGGTCCAGACAGTTGCTGATTGCTAACCTAGACTACAAAATTTTGTCATTACTTAAGTTGGATATATTTTTACACATAGAGTAATTTTTGGGGTTTTTGCTGTAGAGTGATTTTATTTTATAGTTGTTAGATCTGATTATAAAAACCAGATGAAGTGAATTTAAAGGGAATGCCATTTTAGTGTGTTATTCTTTTAAGTAAAAAAAAAGTGTATGCTACAAATAATATAACATATAGAAACAATAGACTGAAGAGATAAGTGTCATTATCTAATCTAGGAGATGCTCTTACCTCTCATAGCTTCCTCCCCTGAGCCCTATTCCTGTAGGCTTTGGTTTGCTTGGAGGTGGGCCTTAGGCTTTGGTATTTTAAAGGTATCACAGGTTATGTAGCCACAGTGAGGACCACTGATGATGTTCTACTCACTCTTTTATAAATGACTTTTCAAGGCATGCAGATATTCAGTGAGGGGGCTGAACTGAATGTTTTTCTCTTGTCTTTATACCATTTTATATTCTCCAATCTAGACCAGAGTGGTCAGTATTTTAGGCTTAGTTATAGCTATTTATTGATTTAAAAAATATTTATTACCTATTTTGTTGCAATTTGTGATATTTTCCACCTAGCATTACTCATTTTTTGGAGTGTTAGGAGGGTGTAGGAATAGAGACAAATAGACCTAATAGAGCAATATTGCTGCATTATGATTAATGGCCCAGTAGACTGCTACTGAAATGGTATTGTTAGCACTTAAAGTTTAGATTTCAGGTGCAGGATGAAAAGATAGTTTTATTGCTTTCCTCTCAAACAGAATAGTCATTTTCAATATAAAAGTATTCCCCAAAACTTAAAGTAAAAAGTTAACACTTGAAAGTTTTTGTCAGGGCTGACAAGTTGGCTCAGAAATTGAGAACACTTACTGTCTTCCAGAGTAACTGGGCTCAGATTTTAGCATCCATAATGATGGCAGTTCACAGCCATCAGATATCTCCATGCCCTCCCTCTTCTGGCTTCCATGGGTAGGTACACAACACACACACACACACACACACACACACAATTTAAGTTTAGCATAGAAGAGAGGAGAAATTAGTGACATCCAAGATCTTACAAATTTATTTTAACTCAGTATCCAGGTACTACCACGAGTGAATTGCTACTTAATACCTAAGCTTTCTCTGGGACGTTTTAGACAGGGTTTTCACGGAGTAAAATTTAGTGCTTTTCAAATTGCCTCTGTGTTTGATCCTTCTAGTTCTATTTCCTTGACTTCAAGAGCTATGGAAATAGATAACTAATTACTCTGCATGGAGACTTGCTGGTTGGTAGTGACATTGACCAATCTCTCATACTTTTGGTTTGCCAGTTTTCCCTCTGACCTTTTCCAGTTTTGTTCATAAAGGTTTCTTTCATAAGTAAATTTTGAACCCAGGTTCAAGGTGAGTTCAGAATATACTCAAATTCATTCAATCCTTTTTTTTTTTCTTCTAAATGCAGGGTTGTACATATTTTAATAATTGTCTTATGTATCTGGTATTTAATGCTGACAGGATTCCAGTCAATGGAGAGGTTTCATTGCAAGTAGCTGCAGGTGTGTTTCATAGTAGAGATAAAAGTTTTCAGTGAAGCAGATTTTATTTTTTATTATATTCTAGTAAATAATGAATATAGATGTTGATTATGTGGGACAATATGATTTTTTTTTTGTTTATTATGCCATGCTAAGTCAAAATTTGAGTTTTAAAGGCAAAAGTATCAGGTACCAAATATAAAAGATTTAAGAACTATAAACATGGTAGTCATTATTCCTAGATATTATTGTGAATAAATTTTAAAACAATTTATATGAAAAGAGTGTTTGTAGCACTGTTTCAATTATAAAGCATTTGTCTGTAATGTGATTTCATGTGGTACTGTTAAGTAGGACTTCCCTTTAAACCTAATTAATGACTACTTTGCTTTTATGATTTTCGTCTTCCTAGAAAGTATAATTATTTCACCTATTTGAGCATTCATTTTAGGAATTTTGTGCAAATGGGAATTTGCTCAAGGGTTATTATTAGTTTCAAAGCAATTGTAATGAAAATACATGCTTATAGTGACTTTAATCTTAGGCTATAGAATTTTAAAAGTGTCTGGAAACATTTTGTAACTCTTTGGTTTTGAGATGTTTTATGCTGGACTCACTACATAATTATTAATATATTTGTTAATTTTTAAATCATTTTTGGTCCATAGCAGTAAGACTAAATCTCTGGAAAACTTTCACCCAAAAAACAAAACATTTGTTATCTATTTTCCTTTTTTCAGCTAGTTACAGCCAGCAGACTGGACCCCAACAACCTCAGCAGTTCCAGGGATATGGCCAACAACCGACTTCCCAGGCACCGGCTCCTGCCTTTTCTGGCCAGCCACAACAACTGCCTGCTCAAGCACCACAGCAGTACCAGGCGAGCACTTACCCTCCACAAACTTACACTACCCAAACATCTCAGCCTGCTAACTATACTGTTCCCCCTGGCTCTCAGCCTGGGATGGCTCCAAGCCAACCTGGTGCTTACCAACCAAGACCAGGTTTTACGCCATCTCCTGCAAGTACCATGGCCCCTCCTTCCAGTGGGGCTAACCCTTATGCTCGTAACCGTCCTCCTTTTGGTCAGGGCTATGCCCAGCCTGGACCTGGTTATCGATAAGGCGGTTCAGCCACACTAATAATGATGGCTGATTGCCTCCCAAAAGACTATACAATACTATTTTGTTTCAATTTGTATTGTATTGAAGTTTAAAAAATTTAAAAAGCAGAGCATTTTTTATGATATCATTGTTGCTGTTAATTGAAAATATAATTTACTGAAACACAGACACAAAAAGACCAAAATGAATATTGTTTCTTCCCCTGCTTAAAATTGTAGCCGCTTCCTAATTATTTTGGAACACTACTCTTACATGCGTGTAAAATGATTGGCTTTCTAGTTTCCCAGAGAATATTAAAAAGCTAGGCTAAGGTATAGCCATCACACTTGGCTATTTACTGTTAACATGATGTACTAAAAATAGAGCCCTCTGAGAAGATGACTAGACATTATGTATAAAATGTAACATTGATAGGCTAATAAAGGTGATTGAATCCAACTGTGGTCTTGTAGCCTAATTATTTAAGACATAAAGAAAATAACCATTTTACAGAATTACTGAAGTTGATTTCCATTCATAAAACAAATTTGATTGACTTAGACTATAAATACAGTAGGGGTTCAGTAGCTCTTCATTTTCTGATTTTCCTTATGGAGATAAAGGTATATTTACATATTGGCAAACTATTCAGAATGTTTTTAAAAACCTACATCTTTTTATTGCAGTGTTTATACTTGTTTGAAAATACAAAATGTAGCATTGATAAAACTGAAGAATATTGAAAGATACATACAGAGAAAAGTCTTTTCAGGACAAGCAATAATTTTCTTGGCTCCCTCCCACACATGAAGGAAAGCAATGCTTTTTTTTTCCATGAAATGAGTCAGTCTTGTTACAGCTTAAGTAAACAGTGTCACAAAAACATTCTGTGTTACATTCATTCATGGCCTAAACATATAAATATATAATATATCCTATAAAACAATAGCTTCTCACCATGCATTATCTTTTCATGCTGACTTCACACTCAGTCTCTACATACAGCTTGAATAGAACCATAGAGCCATTAAAAAAAAACTGCTTAAAGGAAGAGCTTGAGAAAGTATTTGTAGACATAATAGTATGGGTACAGAAGAAAAAGATATTTATCACTTGATACATATCAGATTATCAGTTGTTTCTGACTGAAATAAAACTGTATAGATTCAGGCTTTTTGCAATAATTTGCTGGTAACTTATGGAAATATTACATTAATATATAACTATTTAAACTTAAAATCTGTTCATCTGATTCTAAAAATGGAAGTTTACATCAACGTAAGTATTTGAACTACTTTCTGTCACATGTATATGCTGAAGATTATTTGATCCAATAAGTTAAACCAAGAAGAGATTTATGGAATTAATTCACCAACAACACGTACACATCAATAAAGTAAATACTTTTTATAAAGATTATTAAAGATTTTTGACAATTTTGTTATAAAAGTATCTGAAAACATTACAACAGTGTGATAAATAATATACAAATGATCTTTTAAAATATGACTAGGGAGCCAGCTTCCCTAAAATGTTATTCTATTAATGTTAATCTTGCTTTTTAAAAATGACTTTGTAAAACCTGATAAATATCCTCCATAATCTTTTCTAATAATAAACATCTAGTACTGCTATCAGATTGCAAACTTATACATAGGAAACAAAAATAGCTTTGAATAGGTGTGACAAATACCACTATTTCCAATGGGTTCTTTTTGTTATGTTATTGTTTCTTTTTGTGACAATGAACCAGAAGTACTTTGGAAATAATTTTGTTGCATCTACCATTTTCCAGGTATTGTGGTCCCACATTCATACCACTGGACATAATTGATTTGGGTATGACCACCTATTTCTCCAAATTGGACAGGTTCCTGACGAACAGCTCTGAAATAGCCTAAGAGGAAAAAATAGTTCAGTTTAATAGAGCTTTCATATTTTTGCCCACACTATTCACAGATGTAAGGCTGTTCAGTGGCTGAAGATTATTCTGAGTGAAGTAAAGTAAGTTAGAAAATCAATAGCTATAGTGGATCTGATAATCCAGTATAGGGCTTGAGTCTTGACATTTTTCTTAGCAAGTCAGTACTGTATATCAGAGTAGTTTCGGTAGCCCATTATATCTAAGTATCTTGTAGAGATATATTTTAAAAGGCTTGGGGTTTTTGTGTCCATGAACAAAACTATGTTACTGAAAACCCCCTCAAATAATTAGAAGTATTTAAAAGAACCTCCTGGGTTCTCCTCGATTCTCTGGACAATTTAATCCATTTTGCTCTGCTTAGGCAAGGATCAAATTTCTAATCCTCATTACACAGCCTGCTGTTGATATGTATTTAGAAAGTTACTGAGTATATTTACTTCTCAGATTTATTTTGATTGCTTCATATAGATTGAAAATGATTTTTTTTCTTAATTTTAACAGAGCAGAAAAGATGATTAGGTGTGTTCCATATGACCCCAGCCATGAGGGACAGCTGTGAGTGGGCCAAGGTTTTTGTTTTTCTCAGAATACACTTATATATCAAATTTCTCTAGAGCTGAGCTTGAACTGAGTTTCTTTAGGGAGATAAAGCAGCAGTTCTGTAGCCTTCTCGGTCTGTCTGCTAATCTGCAAAGCCCTCTATGTAGGATGATCAGAAAGCAAGGATACCTTCTTTGGTGGGTAATTGGTCAGAGGCGAGTTGTTGTCCTGTGCGACCATCTAAAAATGAATCCACAAACTGGCAGTGATCTTCTCCATGGCCCCTCTGATCTCCTATGTTGTAAAACTTGCCTGAAAAAACAGAAATGAAACCATGTTCTTCAGTTTATGAAATCCCATAATTAATTATTTCAAAGGGTAGTCTTGGCTTTGCTTTCCCCCTTATTCACAGAGGTCTAAGCCATTAGCATCTCCTGAACTACAGACATGCCATAGCTGGTGTCCTCATTTCCCTGCTGCACTCTTACTGCTGTTCTCCTTTCCCTTCCAGATCATAGTGATTTTTTTAAAAAATGTAAATAATGCTATGACTCTTTCCATAATTCTATCCAGTAAGCTCCCAGAATACAACTTCTTTACAAAATTGCAGGCAAACCTGGTAAGTGTGTCTTGCTTCATGCCTTTGCACTTTCTCTTTCCTCTACTTCTCCAGAGATCCTTTGTCCCTAGACTTTTCTATAGTTGATTACTTCTCAAAATTTTACTCTAAGTAGGCATACATTTGTAGACAGACCTTCCGTAAAACTGTTCTACAAAAGGAGCTTCCATTTCTGCAGAGCCATACAGTCTAACCCTAGTAAAAATTGTCTTCAAAGCCCCTGAGAGACATTCGTGTGTAATGTACATATTTTCTGTGTCTATGTTGAGACATAAGTCTTTCCACCATATGAATACAGAAGAAAGCATTATAAATGAGTATTGCAAGAGATTTGGGCCCTTTTGACAATGTCACGTTCCTGATTAGTAGTTGCATTTTAATGCTTAGTTGCAATTTAATGCTTGGGTGGTCATGACAGTACTGAGCTCTGCTGTGCATTCAAGTTGATCCTGGTATTACTGTCTCATGCTGCATTTCATTATCTACCTCCAAATTGCAGATCTTTAAGTCCTTGTTTCCCTCTTGTAACTATTTCTGTAACATCTTCTTTTAAAGGGAACTTGTGTAAGAAGCGAGTCTGAAACTACAGAGGAAAAGGATAGCAGACTGCTCCTAACTATGCCTTGAAAGCAAAGGTTTGGAACATACCTGTGAGGGAATCGCTCAAATAAATCTTGTATCTGAGAGAGTTACATAGCTGCACGCCGACAAATTTTTTATACCACGTCCTTTTAACATACTGCTTGCCTTTACATTCTGAGTAAGAGTCTGCGTTAAAAGGTCTTTCAGTCCAGATGGCATCTCTTCCTGCTGCATGAAGAAAACACATGATTTGGGTCAGTATTTAACTCTGAAGAACTAAAAGCTTTATAGCAAAAGCAGACTGCGGAGTTCGTTGCCAGCTTGCTGATACCTTACATCTTTAATACTGTAAATACTGGAGGCTGAGAACATCTGAAAGGGTTTAACAAAACCCAATATTTGTATTTGTCTGTAGTGAAGTAAGCCTCAGAACACGATCATAGATAATGGACGAGTATCTGCAGTGCTAGCTGTGTAGGCACTTTGAGGACTCCTTTTTGCCCTAGAATAAAACTTAATGTGATCAAATTAAACAAACTTTGACTGAAGTAATACAAAAGTGAGAGCAAATTTTAGCCTCTCCCTGCCCCGCATGGGTTCTAGATGCTAATGAGTTTAAGAGTGACACCTCTTCTCTCTAGATAGAAAGATGCTTTGCTCAAGTTCTCTTGTGCTTATCTAATTTAGAAATGTATGTGTGCCCATTATTATACTGGTACTTACCAGAAATTGGCTCACTCACTCTTGGATCAGCTGAGGAGAAATAAACAGAAAAGAGCCAGTTAGGTGAAGTCCTAATATTACAGTGGTGTGGTAAAGAAGATGAGGTGCTTATGCATAGGTCTTGTTTGCAAAATGATAGAATATTGCTATCAAGACCAACTCTGAGAGGTTTGTTTTGTTTGGAATGGTTATTGAGCATCCTTGAGGTACCCAGGTGCATCTTTTACATATAATTTGAGTAGATTTGAGCCATAAGTTGCTGTTCTTTTAATTATAGAAGCTTTCTCATTTAGTTTTGTACAAAAACTATTCATTGTAAAGTCACCAAGATATGATGTACTTTAATTAAATTTTTTGTGTGTGTATATACAGGTGCATTTTATTGAGAAATTGAAGCTTGGGATATGCAGATAGTTTCACAAAAGTCATGAATTCCCTTTTCTGATGGAATGATGGACATTACTCTGGTCATACAAGGAAGCATTCACACACTACATTTTTGGGTTTAGATTAAAATCTTTCATTTTCATTTCTTTCCTGACATAAACCTCAATGAAGAAAAGCAGTGGTTCTGTAAGTACCTTTCTCTGTTAGCTTTTTCTCATGGACTTTCAAAATTGAGGACATGCTAGGCTCCAAATAAGCCCTTATGAAAAACACTCGTCGTTATACCCTCCCATCCTCTTGGGGGATTACTGCTCATGGGATTACCTGATTCAGTACTGAATGCCACGGTGTTGCTGGCAGGGCCCTCACCAAGTGGATTTTTAGGTTTCACCTGGAATTCATAGCTGTATAAGGAGAAATAAAAATAATAGTATATTATTGAGGGGTATAAGGAACACCACTCTCTTACTATACGAAGTCCTGTCTCTTTGAAATGACCATCTGAGGATTTTACTTTCTAAACATCTTGCCTAGTGTTTCAGATGAGAAAAATGAAAAGTTGGCTGTCCTAAGATAGCAAATGGGCAGAATAACCAAGAAGGTTTACAGTGGATCCATAGGAGAGACTGGTGCTACAGTGGATCCATAGGAGAGACTGGTGCTACAGTGGATCCATAGGAGAGACTTGGGCTACAGTGGATCCATAGGAGAGACTTGTGCTACAGTGGGTCCATAGGAGAGACTTGTGCTACAGTGGATCCATAGGAGAGACTTGTGCTACAGTGGGTCCATAGGAGAGACTTGTGCTACAGTGGATCCACAGGAGAGACTTGTGCTGAGCCACAGTCATTCTAGCACCGAGGAACCTCCTTTTGCTTCAACTGTCATGTTGAAAGCTTTCATCCCCACCATGATCCAGTATAACTGCCCTTATGCTCTTCATCGTGGTGTCTGAATCACAGCAGACAGTATCATTTCTCTAAGTGCATGTTATTGTCCCACCTCTGCTACTGAAAAATCAAGACTAGGTAGCAAAGAGTGGGTTACCAGGAGGAGTTCAGTGACCACTGTTTTTGAGAGTTACCAACAAGTTGCAAAAATGGATACACATGAGTGTTTCTTTGCAAAGTTGGATGTGTCTCCTGGAACTCTGGTCTGGTCAGGTATGATACAGATCACAGGAAGCCACAGGGTCTAGAAAATGGGCCCGCTGAGACTGTTCTCCCCAACTCACTAAGCCAGGCTCATAGCTTTTTAAAAAAACGAGTCAGTCAGTAATTGACAGATCTTATGCACAAGATCTATAACCTGCAAGTCCTATGGAGAACCCCACAGCAGGAAAGTATATCATTTGAACCTGTATTCTTCAGCAGAGGACTTAACAGCAAAGTATAAAAAGCATGAGTCAGCTGATGGTGCTTTATGATCTATGCAAGGTTTTTGGAAACTAATTCTTAACTTTGAGAAGTTTGCAACAAAGAAGAATGCACACCACACAAAGTAGGTATTTTATAAGTGAGAAGCAGAAGGATAACTGTTCTAAGTTTGTTACAGGGGGACCTAAAAAGAAAAAGTGGGGCTGGGTGAGGGAAGTCCTTGGATTTACTTAACTACTTACAGATCACTGCTGGAGTCTAGTAGGACAGATTCCAGTGTTCAGAGGATAGGAACCACTTTTTAAAGTCCCTACTATGAATCATAATCATTATGCATATATAAAGTACAGCACACAAACCCCATGACGTTTCATCTCCCCAAAGTTCCATCTCAGAAGAGTGAAGCTCATAACTATTGAAATACTTCCTTCATTTTCCAAACTTGAAACATTTATGAAATAGAAATTAAAATTTACCTTTTAATTCCTAAAATTTTACCTTTTAATCCTTGAAAGCATTCTGAAAGCTAAAGAACTGATAGACGGTTCTGTGCCAATTGCCATAGGAAAGATCTGAGCTGGGAAGATGGCTCAGTGGGCAAAGTGAGCACCATGTAAGTGTAAGGACCATAGTCCAGATCCCTGGGACCCGTATCCAGCAGGGTAGTCGCACTCCCAATTCCAGTGCTCCTGTAGCTTAATGGGGAGTGAGAACAGCAATCTCTAGAAACTCACGGGACAGCTTGCATGGCCATGTAGCAGGACACAACAAAGGTTAAAGCAAGGCCCAAGACTCAAGGCTGCCCTCTGCTCTCCACCGTGCTCCACGGCATGAACACATGCCACCTGCACTGGCCATATACCATTTACTTAACTCACACACATAGAGTATTCCAAAGGCCTCAACAGTCCCAATAATAACATAAAACCTCAACAAATCTGGTGAGCTGGTTAGGGGAGGTAGTAGAGCAGGAACTCACTGGCATACGCTGTTTGATTCAAGTAGGAATGTATGTCACATCCATTCTAGGCCACTGCCAGCCAAGCCATGCCTTGGCCAAGGCTGACCACTTGACTCTTCTGTGTCACTTCATTTTAGCTACTTACACTTGAGCTCCACTTCTAGAATGGCCACAAGTCTCTATAACTGACTTTCTGAAGGGTTTTTCCAATCTGATGCAAGTTTGGAAAAATAATTTTAAACTGTTTAACAACATGAGGACTTTTTTTTTTTTTT
>LR750418.1:300404-387904 GCA_902729485.2 Mus minutoides
CAGCCAAGCCATGCCTTGGCCAAGGCTGACCACTTGACTCTTCTGTGTCACTTCATTTTAGCTACTTACACTTGAGCTCCACTTCTAGAATGGCCACAAGTCTCTATAACTGACTTTCTGAAGGGTTTTTCCAATCTGATGCAAGTTTGGAAAAATAATTTTAAACTGTTTAACAACATGAGGACTTTTTTTTTTTTTTGGCTGATTAAGCCCTGTATAAACAAAAATCTGTGCTGGCAAAATCTTTTCCAGAAAGCACATTTTGTCACATGAATGCCAACACCATAGGCTTCTAAGAGGAAAGTCTCAAAAGGTGATTGTATATAATTATAGGGTGCTACCTAACAAAATTATTTGGGGAAAATAAATAAACATTTAGAAGATAAAGTTAACAGATACTACAACTAAAAATCAAAGTTACAAAATAAGAAAATTGGATTATTGTAGAACACCCAGCTGGCAGAAACTATAAACTAGGGACATCAGTCCTAGAAACTGAGAAGTTTCCCAGAACTTAAAGATGGAAGTTTTCAGATTAAAGAGACCTACTCTGTGCCCAACACGATGAGAAATGAAAAGAAAGAATACAAATTTCAGATTTTCAGAGTCCCAAAGTATAATGACAAAAAGCCCCAAACTGTGAGAGTGAAGTAATGGGTCCTATTGGGGGTGGGGGTGGGGACCAGAATCAGAATGTGTTTTAACTGCCCAGCGTGACCGGAAGTTTAAGGGAAAGAGTCAAGAGACTATTAGGACTTTATTTTATCATCATTCCACTTAAAATCCATTCAGCTAAATAACAGGATCAATGGAAAACAAACTTAGAGAAAGATATGTGACGTGTACCATTTCTCAGGTATTTTGTTCTTAAGGAAGTCACAGAGTGAGGGCTGGTGGCAAGATTTTGATACATCCTAGGGCTCAGAAGACTACTGTCTCCTAAAGGAAAAGGTTAGTGGAGGGCAAAATCTGAAGCCAATGGTTTTGAGAACAACTGTAAAACTTGGCATATAAATTCTAAAAATGTATCAATTTCTGTAGTAAAGTGAAAAAAAAAAATGGTTCCAGAGAGTATGGTCTGCAGTTGCTGAGCTAATCTGTCAAAGGCAGAATGTCCACCTCTAGGAGCTACCGTCTGTCTGCAGTGTGGTATGGAGTAAAGCCTGGGGCTCTGGTGGAGTAGACACCTCCTTCACTCCTGCACCCCCACCCCACCCCAGCTTTCGCTATAACCTTCAGTTTTGGCGTAAACTTAGAGCCAAGTTACAGCTTTCACTGTATGTTTTAGTTAAATGACTAGCTGTCTCTTGTGAGGCTATGTCAGTGCCTGGCAAACACAAAGAGGATGCTCACAGTCAGCTATTGGATGGAACACAGGGCCCCCAATGGAGGAGCTAGAGAAAGTACTCATGGAGCTGAAGGGGTCTCCAACCCTATAGGTGGAACAACAATATGAACTAACCGGAACCCCCAGAGCTCGTGTCTCAAGCTGCATATGTAGTAGAAGATGGCCTAGTTGGCCATCATTGGAAAGAGAGGCCCTTGGTCTTGAAAACTTTATATGCGCCAAGAAGTGGGAGTGGGTGGGTAGGGGAGCAGGAGGGGGGAGGGTATAGGGGACATTCGGGATAGCATTTGAATGGTAATTGAAGAAAATATCTAATAAAAAATTGGAAAAAGAAAAAAAAAAGCAAGGGTAACAAAATTCTCAAACCTAAAGGAAACTGCTGCTTATAAAATTACTCTTTATACAGAAACACTGAGTGGCTCTCTGTTGGTTTGGGCCGTATGACTATTAGTTCATTTTACTTCTGCTGGGGTGGGTCTTGAAGTGCTGGAGATCTGTCTAGGTGAGTTTTCTGTCAGAGGAAGATAATCGGGAAAAGTGGAATGAGAGCATAACGTTACTCAAAGGGCAATAAGGAGACAGTTTGTGACCTCATCACAGGCTGCAGCATGTCAGGAAACTTAGCAACATGTGATGTCATTCATTGTGGGACATCATGAATACAGGTAAAGAGCTAGGGGACAGTGGAGGACACATAGGGTGTCTTACATGACTGTTGCCACCTATAATCACACTCACACTCACACACACACACACACACACACACACACACACACACACCCTCAATTTTTAGGGACAGAACCATGGTGGTGAGTGGATGCAGGCAAGCACAAGTACATGCATGTGTGCATGCATGCAAACACAGAAACACAAAAGGCTCAATTTTTAGAACTAAAACCTGCTTGGTGTAACCCCAGACACACTAAAGATGAGGTAGTATCCCAAATTTGAGGCCAGCCTGGGCAACATACCAACCCATCTCAAAAGGAAGGGAAAGGAAGAGGAAGTGGACGGATGGAGGTGGAGAAGAATAAAAGTGACAGGGAAGACAGACTCAGACGTCATGGAGGATCGTAACCTCGCTACCCATTATGTCTCAATGTCTTTAACAAGGAAGGGGTTACTTGTCTGTTACCCACGCCTACAATTAACCTAAATCAAACACCTGATGCATTGACACCCCATTTTACTCTCTACCAAAGCCATAGATGCTGTAAATGTAGAATTTGCAGAGACCCGAATTTCACATAAACCCTGTGTTCTGGGCATTGACTATCCACACATCTGTTTCTTTGAGGGAGCCAAATTTACAGTTTATAAGAAGTTTCTGTCTGTATTGTAGCTAACCATCAGTGCCAATGTTTTATCAATTCAACATAAACAAGAGTCCCAGTCACGCCACTACTTCAGCAGGTTTTATTTAGACTTAGAGAAAAATTGTTCCTGAATGCTCCTCAGCCCACAGATGCCAATAAAGTACTTGAATAGATGAAGTGAATTTGATTTATCTTAATTACCAGAGTAAATTTTTTCCATAGGAAATCGTTGAACCACGTAATTCTGGCTCACACAACGGATTCAGTTTTTCAGTAGAGTAAGGGGAGAAGTAGGCTTTTTGGAACAGACTGAGCCTTTTCAGCCTGAATGGTCACGTGTGTCCATCTTCATTACCAACCAGTTCATCGGGAAGAGCCCATCCCATCAATATGTTTCCAAATAAGGAGTTACCAGTTCATCTGAAGGCAGACTGAAAGTCTAAGACAAGCTGCTGACTGAGACCACTCACTATGGACGGATCTGGATCTGTGTTTATTCTCACTGACTCTGCATAGAGTTGGCTATCTCAGAATTAGGTATCAGACCCCAAGGGGGTCTAAGCCACATTGCTGGGCCCTATCAATACTGGTGCCAGATTGATCACTCAAGATAGTATCAGTTTCCCTATTTCTAGAACTAAGTATAATTGGTGGTCTTACAGATACAATGGCTTGCTTTCAGAAGAGGCTCTATCTACACATACTTTGAGTTCACCAAGAGCTATATGCTGCCTAGAAGAAAAAGGACTGTTGTTCTGGCCAACTTCAGGAAATGAGATTTGATGGGGAAAAGTAGGAAGTGTTAGGGAGTGGGCTAGAATACTGATTGTGGTGGTTAAATGACAATGCCCCCCCCCCCCAATATGTTCATATATTTAAATCCTCAGTCCCTAGTTGATGGAACTGTTTGGAAAGGATTAGGGACTGTGACCTTGTTTGAGGAGACAGGTCACTGGCACTGGGCTCTGAGGTTTCAAAAGACTCCTGGTATTACCAATTAGCTCTCTCTACCTTCTACTTGTGGATAAATACATTGGCTTTCATCCAATGCTACAGTACCATGCCTGCTTGCTTGCTGTCATGCCCCTTGCTGTGATGGCTATGGATGCTAGCCCTCTGAAACTGTGAGCCCCCAATAAACCCATTCTATAAGTTGCCTTGGTCTGATCTCATCACAGCAATAGAGAAGTAACTAAGATGCTGAGACAACTAATATCAACATCCCCACACTTCTCCTTTGTTTCAGAGGTAGTCAGTGGTCAGTGAGATGGGTTCTCTCCAAAGGAAGAGATAGTATGTATCTTCTTATCTCTAGACTTTTGCCTCATTCACTTCAAGTGATGACTCCCTATCCCTGTGCACATTTGATGCCATAACACCTTGCAGCAGCAGGCTGTGGCTGTGAGGTACCAGCCCAGGGATAGGAACATCTGACACTGGGTATGGCACCTCATCAGCAAGACACCCGCTGGTTGTCCCACTACTGCAAATAAAACATTGAGCTCCTGCATAGTAGATTGGAACATGGGTAAGTAATGAAGAACAAGAAGAACAGTCTCGGATGTGAAAGAACAAGTGCGTGGTCCGATAGTACTTAGCTTCTGGAATCTATAAATATTTAACCTTCCCTTTTATACTTTCTCTCTGGTTCACTCTTCTACACTGACCTCTATTATACCCAGGGGATGTATACATAATAGCTGCTAGATATTCCCAGTTTTCAGATTTCACATTCAAAAGATCAGGTGAAATATTTGAAAAATCACTAAAATGCAGTATGCACATATAACACAGTAAATCATCCCAAAGTCACTTTTAGTTATTCTTATAAGAAACCTTGGGGGAACCTCTAAATTACAACTGAGTTTGCTTCTGTTCATTGACAAGTACTGCGCTATACTCTTGGCAACACCTCCCTACGACCATCACCATCTGGTGCTTTTCTAGTTGTCCTTCAAGCTCTAGCCCAATTTACACCTCTTCCCTTGCCCAGGCTTTGTGGAGTGTTGTGCCTTGGCCACGCCAGCACTTCCACAGGCTACTTCCAGACCTCTGGCTGAGCTGTGTAGAACACTTACTGATTAACCTTCCTGCTTGTCTTGAGCTCACAGGCAGACACCACATTGATTTCTCATTTGTAGCTCCAGCAAACAAAATTGGGCTCCAAATGTCCCTGAAAAAACTGCTCTCCCATTAGATCATGAGCAATAGATGCACTGTGAGAAGCCGGGAGAGCAGCTTGACTCAGAGAAGGAACACAGTGTACATTTACAAAGCAAATGCCTTTCCATGAATATCGAGTTCAATGCCACTCACATTATTAAATGGAAAGAAAGCAGGAAACTCGAGAACGTCTTGCAAGCATAGACCTACCTACAGAAAAGGTCCAATGAAATGTTTTTCTAATCTTTCCTTAAAATCTATTATGGCTAAAAAAAAATGGGTTTTCTTTCTCTCATTCTTGCTAAGAGAACAGAATCAAGATCAGCTGGGCTTTAACTGAAAAATATGCTTATGTTTGCTAACTTAAGCCTTTCATGATTATTAAAAGTGGAAAAATATTTCATGTTACATCTCAAAACAGCACTTTAAAAAATCATATTTGTGAAAGAAATATATTTTTTCTACAGTAAAGGCCTAAAGATTATACATAGTTAACTTCAATTAAATAGCTGTTTATTTTCTTCTAAAATGATTGTTAGAGTGTCCCTGTGGCCAGAATCCAAACAGGCTCCTTCTCACATCAGTACCCAGCCTCTCTACAGTGAGAAGATAATAGAGAGGTTTAAGAATAGAAGCTTGAGGGGCCAAGGCAACCTAGGAACTTCTCTACAACTAATCAGAAATGTCCAAGGGCCTTTTTCTTCCAGTAATAAAATGGATTGATAAGATATTTTAGTCTAAAAAGAAATAATACAACTATACTGAAAAAAATGAAGTCTCATATTAATATATAAACCATAAAATTTGCAAACGATTACCAAAGTTCTCTTCTCCTTTTCAGTGTCAAGTCTCTAAAGCAAAGGGATGTTGTACCTATGTGGTAGTTTGAATGAGAATGGCCCCCAAAGACTCACATATTTGAATACTTGGACCCTAATTACTGGACTAGCTTGGAAAGGATTAGGAGGTGTGGCCTTGTGAGAGCAGCATGGCCTTATGGGGGGAGATGTGTCACTGGGGGTGGGATTTGAGGCTTCCCAGTCTTGTGCTCCATGTGCCCCTATCTTGCTGTTAAGATATAAACTCTCAGCTCCTGCACCAGCATCGTGCCTGTCTGCTGCTGGTGCAGGAGCTGAGAGTTTATATCAGGAGGCAGCCATTTCAAATAAAATCTTTGTCTTTTGTCAAGGGGTTTTCATTCTTTGTTTTCCCCTTTTAGCATCAGAGTCGAAATGATGAGTTAATTTCTGCCGTGCATACTCCAGTTATACTAGCTCACAGAATTTTCTAAATTTTCATATTTAAAATCAACATTTGCAATTAATGGCCTATTTTTTTTACGCAGCCATTCTGTTCATTTATAAGGCTATCTTATTAGCCCTTCTATCCCTAATGAGAATATTTTGAAAATGTGGTATGAGTTATTCAGAATCACATTAAAGAAATACAGAATTAAAATAAGACCCTCCTTAAAGGCATTGTCCTTTCGTGGTGGCTGCAGTTTCTGCCCTCTCAGACTTCATCTGCAATAGCACCGGGCCTTACCTTGTATCTGGTTTCAGGTTTTCTACTGTAGAGAACGTTTGGTTTGTAATTTGAATGGACTTGTTCTTCCCACTGAATGACCCATTTTCTCTGGATATGACTTCATATTCTGAAGATGGAAGAAAACAGTAGAGACTTGTGTTATGTCTCAGTTGATTTAACTGTTCCTGAGGCTAATGGAATGCTAAAGACACTCTCACAGCAATGACAGATTGACTGCAGTTCCAGAAACATGATCTTAAAAAAAAAAAAAAATTGTGTCTCTATGTCTATGTGTGTTTCGGCTGCAGGGGAGAGATGTGAATGCAGGTCCCCGTGGAATCCAGGAGATGGTGTTGCAATTCCTGGAGCTGTACTTATAGGTACCTGTGAGCTGCCCAGTGTGGGTGCTGGAAACCAGAGTGTGTGACAAAAGAAAGAGAAGTGTTTCTGACAGCTCAGCCATCCTCTAGCCCCTTGACATGGAGATCTCAGATTTTAGCAAATTTCAGTCACCAGATGGCAGAAGTTCTCAAAGCATTTGGGGAGAGGCATAGTAACCATTCATGCTTTATCCAAGTGGAAGAAGGCCTGAGAAGTGGTGAAGACTGCTGGCCACTGCTTTGCATAGGGAGCTTATGGTTTGCCATTGGTAGGAAGACCAGTTTATGGAAAGCACTGTACGAGGAACAGTGCTCGAATGGAAGAAGTGTTTCTTGCTATCTTTTTGTTTGGGGGGAAAGGCACAGAGTATGATATCCAGCTACAACAAATCTGACCCTAAGGCTGTGTAATCACAAGCCATTAACCAAATAAAAAAATCCCTTTGTTGTTTGTAAAATTGGATTTTGAACCTAATGCTTATTTTAACTATGTTCTCTGGATAGTTTCCTTTGTAGTAAAGACTTTCAGAATAAGAGAATCTGACAGGCATGTTAATGTGTTTCCCTATGTCTCACTTGGGATTAGTTGGTATTAGCTGAGCAGCTAGCTGGTAGGTAATCCATAGTTTTGTAACACTAAAATTGAAAATGACATCTATGGAACACATCATTAGGAGGTATGTTCTGATTTTAATATAGACTAAGAGAACAATGCCTAAATGTGGAATGTAGCCAAAGAATTAAATGCAATCCTTGGACATGAAAATTTTAATTTTGAAAGACTCCAAGTGGCTCATTAGCATCTAGTAAGAAAATAATTATGGAAGTGGTTAGGTAAGTAAATTTTAATCTACTCATGACTCATTAAAATTAAAAATTTATACAATTTAAATAATTATTACAGATTCAGAAAGGGAAATCATACAATTTTAATTTTTTAAGTCAGATATTATCCAAGTGGAGATGTACTAGATAATTAGGTGTATCAGATTAAATAATTCCAACTTGATAGCCCACATCTTTAGGGCAAATAAAATTTGGTTTATCGTTTCATTTCAGGAAACTAGAACTTGTTATTTGCAAGTGTATAGTCAGAGTTTTGGATGCTTTAATATACGTGGATAATCTGAAAGCTAATTGGCTTTTAGGAACTGCGATAGCACTATCTACTGACTCAACCCTAAAGGAATAAGCAGGACTAGTCAAATTCCTAGGAATACTGGTGGGGATGCACTCTTTCTCAGAACAGAGGCTGTCTTTTCGTAAGACAGGAAATGGGTGCAATATGACAATTCAGCACAGGTAATATTTATAGGCAAGTTGCTCAGATCCCATGGTTTTGTAGGGAAAATGATTGCTTCCCCCCCCCCCCCGTTACCCATGGTAGAAAATATTTTCAGAAGATTCTGAGTCTCTTCACCCACACCCTGACACCCCCCTCCCCCAATACTCCTGTCTACTCCAGACAGATGCTTATCCTACGCTTCTAATCCCTGCACCAGGGACCCAGCAGCAGTTGCTCGGAGCCTCAGGCTGACTAGGGACCATGTCCTTTGGCAATCCGGGATGTTATTCCTCTCCTTTCTTGTTTGACTCTCCTTTTCTATACGTCAAATCAAGGTGTACCAAACCAATTTTTAAAATGACTCCAAGTTTCTTATTTCTACCAGGAATTGGGTCAGTGCAGCACAATCAAAAATTTCCTCAAATAAGTAACAAGTTGCCTGGAAGTGAGGGACTTTTTTATTTTTATTTTATTTTCAATTTCTGCAAAGTTAGTTGAAATAATTGTTAGCCTGTTTGGAAGTTCTCAGCCAGTTTAGACACTGGGCTGGTGAAAAGAAAGCTATTTAAATATTACCAGTAGTGTCAAATCTTCACACACTTTATGTGAAATCATAAGATTAGATTAGATTTTCAAACTGTGAAAGGGATTCTGAGAATAAATGAAGGTATAGAGCTTTAAAGTCCTCAGTTACATTGGAGCCTATCACAAAGACCCAGACCTTTGTCTACCTATGATGCTTTAGACAACAGAACTTCTCTTCTCCTTAGATGGGATTTTTGTGTCACAATTTGACCCACACTGTCTAGGTACTATGCCATCAAAGCTTCCTACCAAAATATCACATCCTAGTGCCACAGTCTTACCAGTGACAGTGTCATTTAGAGGTTTTTCCCAGTCCAAGATGACAAATGAGGGGCAGCCTTCGACAGTGACCACTGTGAGGTTGGTGGGTGGGTTCTGTGGTGGGCTGGTGGCGTTCCCCTCCATGGCTTCCTCTGTAGGGAACCGTCTGACCGAGTCAGTGATGGAACAGGGCTTGTTTTCAGGCTTTGGGATATATCGCACATGGGGACCTATGCGTAGGAAAAAAGAGGACTGACAGTTAGCACACTGGAAACTCGTGAAGAAGACGGAGGAGGCAACCTTGTTAAGTTTTATCATCTATGTGAAGGCTTTGGTGTCACATCCTGAGAAGGCATTTGAAAATAGTACTGAGGATGACTTAGAAACAAACCTGTTATCTCTGGGGTATGTGATAGAAATACTATACTCATAGATGTACCCAGTGTTGATCTCTTTGGATATTGGTTCATTTTTTTCAGAGTTGGTTCCTACCTCATAATTTATAGGTAGTGAGTCTCAGGCAGTAGGAGTGGGCAACACACTAAATGTTCTGAACAAAGCCAGACCCACAAGGACCAAGCAGTTCTGAATAATCAACTATATTTTAGGAATGAAATATCCACACACCCAACAAGATAAAAGTCACAGGAAAATATTGTCTGTGGTGAGAAATATCAGTCCTTTGAAACCAACCTAGAACTTGCACAGGGGCTAGAATATTACACAAGGAAAACATGGCAATATAAAAATGACCCATGAAAGGAGATAAAAAAAATTACCCACATGTCTAGAGATGAAAACTGTATATAAGATGTAAACCAAGTAAGGTAAACGAATGCACAAGAGACCAAAAGACAGAAGACATAGCACAAGACAGACAGACAGACAGACAGACAGACAGATAGGCAGAAGAGAGAGGGGGGATAGAATGCAGAGAGGGAGAGAGAATGAATGGATAATGGGAATTGTGAGCTTTGAGAAACATTGATGAGTTCTTACATGGGCATAATTCAAGTACCTGAGGTCGGAAAAGGGATGCATGAGCACCAAAATATTTTAAGAAATAATGACCTTAAATGACCTAAACATCTAAATCACATCTTCAAAGAGCTAAAAATCAAAACACTTTTCAAGAACAATAAATATGAAGATACCTATACTAATCATAACCTTCCCCAAACCAATGAAAAAGAGACAATATTTAAAGGAGAGCGAGAGAGACAGACAGACAGTGTAAAGACTGATAAAAATGAATGTTACAGTAGGTCTCTCATTGGGGAGAATGCAAAAAAAAAAAAAGACCCATAATGGGGTTACATGTTCAATGTAGAATTAATAATCAGTGAAAAATACTTTTAAAAAATGGTAAAATACTTGCTTTCAAAACCAGCAAACCTATACTGTAAGGCAGTAGTTGAAGGAAAAGTTTTATTGGATGGGTGTGTCCTGCCTCCCACAAAAGGACAGGAGGTGTGAGACAGTAACAGTAACAGTATGGATGCCTATAAACAGTATTTTAGTCCAAGTCTAAAAGTTATTTTACTTAAAAAAAAAAAGAAAACAAATTTGTGTAATGGTTCTTGGCAGTAATAGTACAAAGCCATGAGGGCAGAAAGGAGCTATAAATTATATTATTTATTTATTATATTATTTGTTTATATGTGTGTGTTAAGTGTGAGGTCTTCATTGTCACTGGAAGGCAGATGGGGAGAAGGTAAGGCTCACACTGTCAGTCCTCACAGAACAGCTGAAACAAGGAGTCACGAGGGAGAGGACACAGAAAGTGGAATCATAAACTTTAAGAAGAATGCAAAAAAAAAGAGGGAGCAAAGAATATATAAATATAGAAAACAACTAGCAAGATAAAAATATACCCCTAAAAGTATCAATAATAATTTGAAAGGTTCCATAAACTAGAAACAAAAAATAGCAATTGTCAGATTAGATGAGAAAAGTAAGACCCAGTGGTATGATGTCTAGAAAACACAGTGCAAATATAGAGAGATTAAATTACGGTAAGAATAAAAAGGTAAGGAAAGGCTGTAATTCAGAGAAAGCATGACTGGATATGTAAATATCAACAAATCAGATTTCAGAGTGAAGATGTCCAGAACAAATAGGACATACCTTGCACTGTGAATCCAAAGATCGATCAGTCAATCAGTAATTTATTACACTTGTAAATAAGTTAAACCTGCACCTCACCTTGATGGACTTAAATATAGAAAGAAAGAGACTGATAAAAACCTAAGTAAGAACTTAACAGTGTGGAGTTAACTTAATCACCCTGGAGTTCTGAGTAGACAGAAGGGACTCACAGGCACAGCGTTCAGGTCATGTGACCACACAACAGGAAGGAAGCCACCTGCAGACTCACAGGCACAATGTGCAGGTCATGTGACCACACAACAGGAAGGAAGCCACCTGCAGGGCAAGGAGAGAGGGCATTCCTTGCCTACAGAATGGTGAGAAAAATAAATTTACATTGTAAAAACCACACTCGAGTCTGTGGAGTTTTCTTAGCGTAGACTAAAAGAGTCAAATTAAAAGCATAATGATATATGCTTTGCGTCTGTTAAAATGGAAAAGGCATTTTAAAACTGACTGTACCAACTTCTGGTGAGGGTGGAGAAACCAGAACCCTTACCAATACCATCAGAAATGTTAACGTGTGGAAAGATACAAGGATGGAAAATGGTTTTGCAGTAACTTCAAACTTCATCTCTGCATCCATGAAAAACGGTCATGCTCTCCCCTTTTATTGGTTGGAGCGTGACTGTGAGACTGTTTTGGCTAATGTATGCTTGCAGATGTCATCCAAAAGGGATCTCAAAAATGTGACTATTTGGGTCCCACCTCCTTTACTCTGTATCATGGTAAGATGGCATCTCCTGACTCACTGCTATTCTTTGTCCCAGCACAAAAGGCAGGCATGCGGGGTCGACCTGAGGCTAACCCAGCAGAAGCAGGCTGCGCCTGCTGCCCAGCTGCCTTGCACAAATATGAGAAATTCATATGGTCACAAGCTCCTACAATGTTTATAGAATACCTGACTGATCTACATACAGAATAGTCCTTACAAGAACCAAAATGCACAGCCAGACATACCTATGAATCTGGGCTTCCCAAGGTGATCGGTTTCTTTGGTGGGACTTGAACTGAAGTCAGTTGTATTACCTGAGAATGAAAAACTTAATGAAAGATAAATAAAATTCATAACACAGTGACAGAAACAGTAGAGATGTAAGATAATCAATATTCCTCCTAGATAAATTGCTTGTAGTCTGATTTCCCTTGCTATTCTTATAATACACTTTTATCCGAAGTAAAAATGTTTTTTATTGTGTTCTGGAGTGTAATAATGGTGGATTAAAAATTATAATGATAGCCAGGCATGGTGGCACATGCCTTGGGAGGCAGAGGCAGGCGGATTTCTGAGTTTGAGGCCAGCCTGGTCTACAAAGTGAGTTCCAGGACAGCCAGGACTACACAGAGAAACCCTGTCTCAAAAAACCAAACCAAAACAAAAAAATTATAATGATAAACTAATATTAAGTAATAAATTGAAATATCTGTAGTTTATAGTAACAGGTAGTCTAAATTTTTTAATTTGGTAATTGGATAGTCTATATTTTTATTAAAAGAAAAAAAAAAGACTTGATATTTCTGTCTGCCAAGGAAAGGAGCGTATTCTGTAACAAAGGTTGACAATAATGATTACTCTAAAACTGAAAAGACAATTATTCCTAAAATTGATGAAAATTGAGGACCCCAAACCAGGCATTTGCTCACCCTAATTTGAAATATGCTAGCATCTCAGAGCAATGTGTCTAGTGAGAATGAACATACTAACCAATTTCTTCTTCTGAAGCAGGAGCTGTTGGTTCCTTTTGTTCTGCCCCTGGTCTCTCTGTGGCTGTTCCAATAGGTTTGAGTGTTGCCTTCAGGGGTGGGGAAGTTACCCGGCTGGAGGAAACAATTCCTGCAATTCAGAACCAAAGCAGTAAGGCTTTGTAGGAGCAGCACCAAGTTTCAAGTTTATTTATTTATTCAATAAATGTTTATTAAGCACTTCACCATGTGGCTTGGCACGATCAGCCAGGCTTGGAGAGCAAGCAAGACCTGGTTCTCGACAGAGACAGATGCCCGAGCCAAGGATCTTGAAACATCACAGATATTGTGAAAGAACTACAGAAGGTCACAGAAGGGACAAAAAGAGGGAATGGTTATGTCTATGGGGAACGTGGCTATCAGTGGAGAAGATTGTCTTGACACAAGTGCTAATAAATGAAATAATCAGTAGGAAGCGAGAAGAGCTTCAGTCTGTGAATCATATCAGAAAAGCATGATTGTTTAGGGAGGAGAAAGCCCAGGCCCAGCTAAACATGGAGGGTCAAGAAAAAGTAGATCCTGGAAGAACTTGGGTATCATTCCTATGGATGTTATTTTAAGGTTAAAGGACTGTGAAAAGATTTCCAATAGTGAAGTAACACAAATGAACGATATTTCACTTGCCATGATGAGCTAACCTAGCCATTTGGTGAACTGTGAAAGAAGCTGGGGGAGATGGCATGACCTTGCTTAGAGATGAACTGTTAGACATGGAAGACATCCAGAGAAAGAGGTCAAAGATCCCCAGAGCAATACCTGGGGGCCGGAACAGTACTCCTATGAGTTACTATACCCAACCCCTTTTCACTAAAGCTACTTATCAATCTCTAAAATGGAATTCATCCCAAAGTCCAGGCAAGACTGAGTGTTTAGTAGTGTAAGAGTAATATAGAGTAGGTTTCCTATTCCTCCTGGGAAAAGAAGCTCTTCCTTAGCTACCAGTCAAGGGATACCTGCTGGACTTTCAGACTTTGGTTCAGTGTGCAATCATAGCTAAGTCAGGTAGATGGACCTTTCCTCTACAGACACAGGCTCTTGGTCCTAGAGGGAGTAGGCCACAGGAAAATGGCAACTAAATGGCAAGAAAATCCAAGAGAAGTTGTGCTTTTCAGATTGACAGGGTCAGATGGAAATGGGGGTAACATGTTCACCCTGGCAAGCAAAGTGGAACTTGGAGGCCTCAGGAGATTTGGAGATAGGCAAGAATTGGTAGATGTCACATGGGGACCAAGACTGTTAACAAGCACCATGAGAGAGCCTCTGAGTAGTCCCAAACATCCAGTGGATTTCTGAGTCACCAGGACTGTACCACTGTAGGTACTAGGTGCTAGGTTTTGAAGTGAAATCATTTTCATTAGAGGGGAATGGTGGGGCATGGAGACCAGAGGTAATGTGAGCTGAGGTAATCTGAGAGATGGGATTTATTTATAGCTCCCCCTCAGGCTCATGGGTAGAGAGGCTGTGCCAGAGCTGCACTTTCTGACAGAGAAGAAGGGGGGGGGGCATCATAAGCCCCAAAACAGGACCAGTGAACTGTGGCTGAAGCCACACAGCCTCACCCACGGGATCTCCTGGGTTCTCACAGCACGCTCAGGCAGCCCCATGACTCACCAGGAAGACCTGAACACAGTGCCACTCATGTCACAGCTGCTTCATATTACAGTTAATGAGAACAACCCACTCTCCTCACGAGGACCTCACTGGGCCTTGACCCAGAAAGGCCCAGGAAGCACCAACTAGAGACTGAATCCTCCTCTAGACAGTGGGGGCGGGGAGACCTAGAGCACTGAATCTCCACCTTCCTAATGCTGCAACCACTTAATAGGGGGCTTCATGTTGTGGTGACCCAACCATAAAAGCATTTTCACCTGCTACTTCATAACTGTACTTAGGCTACTGTTAGAAATTGTAATGTAAATATCTATGATTTTTCCAATGATCTTAGATGACCCCTTCAGGGGTTGTTCAAACCTCAGATTGAGAACCACTGACCTTGATTCATGAACCATCCTAAAACCATACTCATTATCTTGTTTGTTTGTTTGTTTGTTTTAAATGGCATCTCTCCCTTCACAAAAACCCTCTACATGTTCACCTTTCATAGCTGTCATAACTTTTCTGCAGTTTCAACCTACCCAGTCTTTAGGATGTTAAGCTGTGGAAATGGAGGGAAGAAAAGGAGTACACAGTTTGCTAGCAGAGTCCCAAGAGGAGGGAGGTGAAGCTGTTTTTGAACTGGATTAGTTATCACTGGTTCTTAACTCCATTCATCTATTTATTCAGTTAAGACTATCAAATTTCCTCGATGTTCTCAGCACTCAACTGGCCTCTGGAGTTTCAGAAAGCTGTCATCACAGAGCTCACAAACTCTGAGAGGAAGATTAAAAATACAAATAGGACAAAACCATTTGGTTTGTTGTTGTTGTTGTTGTTGTTGTGCCAAAGATATATATGGAGAACCACACAGAGTACAGTGGCAGTGCTGAGACTTTTTTTGTGGAGCTAGAAGATGGATGCTGTATGTGAAAATGCAGTTCTGGTGGGACCATTCTCTGACAGCATGAACCTAGCTAGACATGGAAGGAAGACACAGCTTGAGGGCTCACATATCTTCCCAAGCAACATAACACTGCCAATGGCAAAAAGGGGAAGTCAGTGACAGGATGTTACTCGCTCTGAGGGGTTGGCAATGCACAGTACCCCCTACTTATACTCTAAACTCACCCACTGTTGAAAGTCAAGTCACCTTCTCACTAGGCTCCAAGCATACATATATCTCAGTAGATAACTGCCCTAGATATGGAGGGATGGCTTCTTTGGGTCTATCTACCCAAGCAGAGCCAGTATGTCAGTCTGCAAAGCTGTGGATAACAGCATCCAGTCTTTGTGGTCAACACAAGCAAGTGTCTTTTACATGTGCATTGGCTTGTTGGGTTGGCTATTAAAATGCAGTCAAGAAGAGAAAAAAGAGGTAAGTGAACCTACCCGTACTTCCTGGCTTCCCGGTGACATTATTCGGTGGTAAAGGCCTTCTCTGTGGAGACATAGGTCTAGGGGACATATGCCTATGTGGTATGGGTGGACGACGAGTCCCTGAGACTGAGCCTAAAAGATATTAAAAAGTCAGTACTTAGAACAAAAAAAAATCAGTTTGAAATAATTGCTCATTCATAAACAGCAGAATAGCAGTTGGATGCTAAAATATTTCATATTTTATAGAAAAGTACCTCTAAACTTACACTAGTCAAATATTTATGGATAATGAATCACATTAGCATTTGTAAATCATCTCCTGGAACTTTAGATAAAATATGTAGACATGCATGATTTGGAACATCTTTCCCCTGGAGATACAACAGAAACATATAATAAACAGATAGAATAAACTGATGGACTTTATCGTTCCCAATTGTCTGCAGTTGTGAACCTAGGAGTCATTTTTATCATTTCGACTTTGAATTGTTTAGCATATCTATAATTTTTCTTTTTGTGGGTGTTTCACACTATCCCCTAACTCTAATATACAGTTATAATTAAACAACGTTTGAACTTCTCAAATTATATCAAATAGCACTGGTGGCAGCATCGGGAAGGTCACGACTGTGAAGCAACTGCAGAATTGAAGCGTGCAAGGATTCCTAGCTAGGGGACATGACTAGGAGCCAGTTTTACCACGCCCTTTGCTCACCTGCCCACAACCTCTGTTGCAGGGTTCCAGCCCAATAAACGGTACAATTTTAAACCCTGTTTGCCTAGAAGGCAAAGGAAAGTAGCATTTTATTTTATTTTTACTTTTTATAGTTTGTTTAATAGAGTCTATTTTGCAGGATGGTTGGAAAAGTTAATGGTGTCTGGCGCAACTCACTGTACCTTAAACTTTAAGCCGTTATGGTTTTAAAATGTATTTCTTTCTTTGCAATATTTGTGTTGATTTTAAATAACCAAGAAGAATTCCCCACCCAGGAAAATACCGTATCACTTTAAGGTATTTTCAAGGCTGTTAGGAGGAGAAACAACGAAGAAAGAGGTTGGAAAGACAGGAGAGAGGAAGGAGAGAGCCTGCCTGTGTACTTGCGTAGGTGAGGATGGTAATATAACCGCTAATGCATGAGAGCGTCTCTCACAGCATCCTTTTAAAAAGTAAAGAGAGTGGATTTTCAGCTTCATATGTCTATTACATACTATACCTTACTCTTAATACAGGAACATAAATCTGAATCACACAAGAGCGAAGCTTGTAAAACTAAAAAGTCTAAAATCCAGTAGCTGTGTACCACGTGACCATGGCGGCTCCTCAGAA
Organism: Mus minutoides; assembly: GCA_902729485.2. Lineage (NCBI taxonomy): Eukaryota > Metazoa > Chordata > Mammalia > Rodentia > Muridae > Mus > Mus minutoides. Next base: position 317,461 of record LR750418.1, read on the forward strand.
TATGACAGGAAGCAACCATTAGGTTAGTGTTCCCTGAAACGTTTTAAAAGAATTTAATTTGCCCTTTCTTTCCCCAACTATGGTATTTTGGAATGTTTCTCTAGCTGCTGGCTTCTACTGCTTATGTGGTTCTCACACACAGGGACCATGTAGATAGTATTCATCATTCGCCATTGTGGTTACTGGGAAAATTTGAGCTGAGGTTCCAGAGGGTCCACAACTTACATCTTACCTGGTTTTCTTGTGCCATGTGAATCCACTGACGCATTTCTCCCAGCACTTGGTGGCTTAGGTGCTTGCTTGGTTCCTAGGAACAGAAACAAACAACAGGCATAATGGTGAGCATTCTTCGTCATGGGCGTTTGATAAGTGTTGTCTGGGAAAAGGTGTGTTTCTTAAATAAACACTGGTACTTTTGTGCCCATTTTAATCGTCTTCTACTATCCAGACATAAAGATACTAAAGGTCTACATGCACTGGTTCTGTTTTTCTTTGTAGAGCTGGCACTGGGCTGTGGTTTGGGGTTTTGCCATAATTTCCCATGGCATCAATCCTGTGCTGGCTGCCTGGGAGGTATTGCTTCACCAGACAGATTTTACCAAGGGTGAATTGTCACCTTCTGCCAGTCTTTATGAGTACATTTTGTGGTTAAAAAGATAATTTTCCTCCAATTCCCCAATGCCCATAGAGAAACCTTAGAAATCCAGTGTGGTTGGGTTTATATTTATCAAACTGGCTTTTGAAAACATCCCTGTGCAGGTCTGGTGCATTGCGATTGTTGGGGCTATGAATGATCTCTACCTTTGGGGGTTGTAAAATAGTCCAGGCTTGGCATAGAATGCTAAGTTGCTGTTTGTAGGAAACCAGTCCGAATTTGCTTAGCATGATATTTTTCTCTCCCATCTCCCTCAGACATGGTAGTTTTCTGGCCATTCGCCTGAGTACCTCAGATAGACTTTGGGAAGCTTCTCAGGATGCAGGGGATCAGGGTGATTCACCACAGCTTCGTGTTACGTGTTACTGTTCTTTTTTTTTTTTTTTTTTTTTAATTATCTTTGCTTTCTACAATTTTATTTTGAAATTAAAATATAATTATATAATTTTCCATTTTTTCCTTCCAGTTCCGCTCATGTACTCCACCCCACCTTGATCTCTCTCAAATTCATGGCCTCTGGCTTTTTCCCCTTTAATTGCTGTTACACACACATACACAATACACACACACACTGCTAAATATATGTGTATATATACATTCATATATACATATTCATATATGCAAACCTATATGTGATGTATATGTGGGTGTGTATGAGTATACCTGAGTGTATGTGTGTATGTGTATACCTGCCCAGTCTGTTTAATATTACTTGCATGTATATGATTTCAGGGCTGACTCTTTGGTATTACTTATCCAAATATGAGGCAGCTCTTCCTGGAGGAAGGTTATTTCATTTTCCATATTTCTTAGTTGCTTGTAGCTCTTTGATGAGGGTTGGGGCTCTACGAGATTTTCCCCTTCCATGTGGGGCATGTTTGTTGGTGTCATCTGTGTTTAGGCAGCCATATTGATGATGCTTCCTGTCAGATATGTGCTTCCTCTTCTGCTTCCTTTTCTTCCTCCTCTTCCTCCTCCTTTTTCTCCTCCTTCTTGTTAAGACAGGGTCTCATTATGTAGCCTTAACTGGCTTAGAACTCACTGTGTAGAGCATGCTAGTCTCAAACTCATAGAGATTATTCACTGGCCTCTGGCTCCTCCTGAGTGTGGAGATTAAAAGCTGTGCCACCATTCCTGTCTCTGACAGTTTTTATTAAGAAAGAACAGGGACAGTTTTTAGAATCTAAGTAGGGAATCTCACTTCAGAAACAATAATCCTAAAAAAGAATCCATGTGCTGACAGCTTGATGATAGTTTGCATATTAAAGATAAGAGACATATTTAATGTGCCAGTTTGTACATTAACAATGACAACCACAGTAACTGAATACCAACAACTCTGATTTTACAGTTATCTCTCAGAGAACGTAAAAAGGCAATTATTTACATTATGTGTGTAATTATTTAAACACATTTCATGTGCAGGCAGATATACTGATCCCAGATAGTTTTACTTGTTGTAGTTTGAATGAGAATGTCTCCCACTGGCTCTTGTATTTAGACCCAGGGTACCCTGTTGGTGCTGCTGTTTTGGGCAAGGTTATGGAACCTTTAAGTCGCAGAGCTTTGCTGGAAGAAGGGTGAGTTCTGACAGTTTACAGCCTTGCCCTCCTCCCTGTATTCTGTGTTTCCTGTGTGTGGTTGCGATGTGATCGCTCAGCTCCTGCCCATCTCCATGCCTTCCCCACCTTTATGAACATCTAGTCTTTGAAAGCAGTAAGGACAAATAATCGTTCTCTTGATTTCATTTTGGTCATGGTGTATTTTTCACAGGAACTAAAAGTAATGTACACAGAAGTTGGTACCATAGAATGAGGTTGTTGCTGTGAAGAACCCAACCCTGTTATTTTTGGAGGAATGAGAAAGACTTTGTAATTTTCTTCTAAAAAAGCTGTTCCTATGCCTGGGGTACCCTAGGGTCAGGGAACTATATCAAGCAACTGATTATTCTGTAAATGGCATAAAGGCACAGAAAAAAAATACTTCCATAGGTTTGGTGAGATTTGATTTACCATAATTTCTCAAATTTCTTATAAGCACTTCTCTAAATATTTTGTCTTTCAAAAACAAAATATGTATTTCTAGCACTGTGTAAGCACTCTGTGTATTTATAACTTGATTTGAGCTTCACAACGCTTCTGTGTGAAATATAATATCCAAGACCTATGAATGAGGAAACCCAAGGCCAGATTCAACAAGCTGCTCAAGGTCTAACTGGTAGGAAATGCTGGGACTCAGAATCGTGTGCTCTCAGCTCTGAAGCCCCTTCCTCATGCACCGAGTCCTCCTATTGGCACCTTCTTCTGCTCCTCACAATGCTGACTACAGCCTATATATTATTCCATCTGCTGAGAGGGCTACAGTTCCACCCTATATGAGAGTTAATGACTTTGGCCAGTGAGCAGGCATCTGTCCTGTAACCACGCCATGCCACCATCATGTGGCACTCCCAAACTAATAATTGCAGGCTCTCAGCTGTTCCTTATAGGACAAATGCAGACCCACTAACCCCAGCAGGACTACAGGCAAATGCCTGGAAGCAAAAAGTGAGTTGGAGATTAAAGAGAAAAGGGAGGAAGGAACATGGGTCTGAGCAAGTGGTGAGAAGAAGGGAGAGAAATGAGAAGGAAGACTACATTAGAGCAGAGTGATTCTCAGCTTCCCTAATGCTGAGAACGACCATTTAATACAATTCCTCATGTTGTGGGAACCCCCAGTCATAAAATTATTTCATTGTTACTCATAGCTACTATTATGAATCTTAAATGTAAATATATGATATACAGGATTATCTGATATGTGACCACCCCCAAGAGTGGTCTATTTATATCTGTAGATATAAATCAGCAAGTCAACAGTACATCAGCCCTTCAAATCCAGCCCATTATCATTGGAATCATTGGAAAAGGCCCTGAGAACATTTGCTCTGGGGCTCACTAGAGAGAGTTGGACAGGCAACTAAGCCCTAGGCTCTGATAAACCAGTGAACATGGGCGATTTAAGGTTAAAGGAAGCACAGAATCATAAGAAGGAGAAAACTTTAAAAAGGAAGCCAGTATAAGACACTGTAGCAAATGGGTCTTGTGGATTGCCTATCAGGTAATCTAGCCCTGCCTGTGGGCTGTATTCTTTTCTCTTAAATAGGATTAATGGATATATATGTTAAAGGGCAGTTGCCTCTGGAGGCACCAGGACTAGAACCTCAATGTGGCTCACCATTGCCATATGGGAGTTTTCCAGAAGTCTACAGATTACGTAATTCATCACTTAGCAATTTCTTATCCAAGATGAAATAATAATTTGGGGTATTTCTAACCATAGTAACAAAACCTTTGCAAACAAACTTGTTGATTTCCAATGGTACCAGGGGAAATCTATTTTCAATGAATTAGTGACTCTACCCCCTGAGATGAAAAGAGTTGATATTATGGAGGACAGTTCTCTGTGCTTTTGCCTCCAAATATTAGCACCTAGCTAAAAGTTCTTGAGCAATAATCCAGCAGCCTGGAAGAGTTAGAAACATCCTAGAAAAACACAACCTCACACTGAGGAGACACACTCCATGTAGGGGCAATAAAGTGTAGTTTCCCCGTTAGTATAGACAGAGGAGTCTGAGACCATCTGTGTAGCGGAGTCCGCAGCTTCAGAATTCTACTTTGCCTGGCATGTAAGGAGACTTCAAACAGTGATGGCTGAGGTGCTGGGGAGATGGCTCAGTGGTTAAGAGCACTGACTGCTCTTCCAGAGGTCCTGAGTTCAATTCCCAGCAACCACGTGGTGGCTCACAACCACCTGTAATGGGATCTGATGTCCTCTTCTGGTGTGTGTGTCTGAAGACAGCTATAGTGTACTCATATACATAAAATAAATTTAAAAATAAAAGAAACAGAAACAGTGATGGTTGAGCAGCTAACCAGCCCAGTAGTTGTCATCTTCCAAGACAAGTCAGACAAGACTCTTCTCTAAAGAGTCAGGCAGTAAACTATTCTGGTTTTCATCACTTTTCAACTTAGAAATTTCTAATGTGTAGAACTCTTTAACTAAACTGTGACGTCTATGTGTCTATGTGTGGACATCATCAAAGAAAAAGCAGAATACTAGAATAAGGGCCCATCCAAATTATGAGCCTTGGGCTAGCATGATGGGTAACTGAATTCTATATCTTAGAACCACATTATAGAAGGAGAGGACCAACTTCTGCAGATTGTCCTCTGATTTTCTGATTTATGTATATGTACAGGGACATGTACCTGTAAGACCCCCCCACACACAAATAAATGTTTTATAAAACCTCAATATCTGTTGGCTACTTTCTAATAAGCCCAAAAATAAATAAAAATCAACCTACACAAGGCAAAGCAAGTATCTACAAAGGTGTTAAAAAATAAGAACTATTTAATTAGCACCTAGCTAATACTGACCCTGAAGATGATGATGGATGATAGATGCTATCTGTTAATCTTACTACCTCAGATGAACAAGATGACTCCACAGATGCTCTCAATAGGCTGACAACATAATGTAGAACAAGTCAACACATTTGGTTGGGCATTGGAAGAGAAACAAGGAATGGGGGAAAGGCACCCCATTTGCTCCACCTGTGTTTGGCAGTAGTTTCTTCCCAGTAGTTATACCACAAAAGCACTTGTCTTCTGCAAACTATTTTGGGCAAGAGATTACAAAGACAACTTATATATACAAGATGATAATGACAAATATTGGTTCAAAAGTGGGTCTTGAGACAAAGCCATACTGCTGGTAAGTTCTAGTATGATAATGCTATTTGCCCCCTTTGGCTGATACTCATTGTCCTAGAATCAGGTTTGATTATGTGAGAGGCAAAAGCTCTCAAATAAGGCCATAGAAACTTTCATTTTTGTTGTTACTTGCTCTGTGAATATCTAATTTCTATTTTTACTTATGTGACCTGCAAGGAATTATTTGAATATTAAATCTGTGTATTTAAATTTCTCCTAAGGAGATCTGAGAGAAGATAGCTCTTGATAGAGCCAGATAATCTATGCCAATCTGAGAAATTATGCAGTTCCCACTTCCAGGTGGGAAGAAATTGGCACTAATAGGCTCAAATAGGTGCTACAATGTCTCAGAAATCTATAAATCCTCGTTCATTTGGTCTGAGAAATAATTAAATTTCCAGAATTCCAGATACCATATTCCTCAAGTACAGGAAACACATTCTAAATGAATATAAATCATTTCTAGACTATCTTTAAGTATTACATCTCTTTCGTACGAGGAGTTGATTAAACATGGCACATATACATTATATGCATTCTAATTTTGTTAACAGCATTTTGCATATGTAAACACATGATTTATATTATTAAAATAACTCAAGGGAGCACAGCAGTTCCATTTGCGCATGGAATAAATAGGTTGGCATCTGAATTTTTTTCTTTTTTTTTTTTCAATTTTTATTAGATATTTTCTTCATTTACATTTCAAATATTACCCCGAAAGTTCCCTATATCCTCCCCAGGCATCTGAATTTTTATCAGGCCTATTCCTATAGCTCTAAGGAAGTTAGGACTGTTTCATTTGATCAGAATGGTTTATAAACTTTAATAGGACTACAGCCATAGCAACAGGTTGTTAATTGTGTTGAATTAAGTCTGCTTCTTCTAACTTATATTCTACACTGCACATTGCTAACAGATAGAGACCCTTTAGATGTTGTGATGGCTTCTGTGGGAGATTATAAAGGGGAAAGCCAAGTAACCATGAAGACTGACTTGTGCATAGGAAGCCATTTGAAATAATGGAAAACAATTATTTTTACTATTTTCACTCTATAATTAATATTTACCTAGAATTATTTTTGAAAAACAAGACTATATCATGACAGCTAAATTTAGTAGACTAGGTTTAGAAAACTGAAAAATTCTTTTCTAACATTTTTAGGGATATTTGAAGTTGATTTTTGAAATGAGTTAAAACTTTAAATTCTAATTTTACAAATATTTTCCAAAATGTATACAAAAAGGAATTGATGTGTGAATTTAAGAAAATTATACGAGATGGGCAGCATTTAATTTTGATACAACCTAAGAAAAATACATGTGTGATTATTACCTGCTCCTACTCCGTTTTTATGGGACGTCCCTCTGGGTTTGGTTTTATCAGGCCTTGTAGTTGTTTTGTTCAGAGCTATAAGAAAGTAGGGATTAGATATTCCATATTAAAAAGTTTGCAGCCAAGGAAAACAAAACTTCCCACACAGCTAAAAATCATTTAGCTAGGCAATAAAGTAATGACAACTCACAGACAGAAGAATATACCTGATCTGGAATATGGGATATAGACACCACACTCAAGTCATGAACTTTCATAGGTAAGAATGAAAATCTGAATCTGTACTGGAGTGGCCACTGGGCTCCAATATTTGTTCTTAAAAAAAAAAGAGCAAGTAGAAAGAAAATGTCTAATTCTGAGTGGAAAATATTTTACCTTGCTTCCTGTATATGCTATAAGACACATCCCAAAACAGAATTGAAGGAATATCAGGTCTACATTTTATCAAGTGAAAACCGAGACCTGAAATGTATTTAATCTCAAGGCCACTCATAAATTGGTGATCCTTTTGTGGACATCTGTAGACACTGTTTAATTACAATAGTCTTTGTATATATCCACGATCCAACCATGTAAAACTCTCTCCTGTTCTCTAGAAAAGCAAACACTGGGTGTTATTATATGCATATGCTCTGGGATTACCGGTCTTTTCACTTCATTTCTGATTCCACTCAGCACGTCAGTTTCCTCAAACATACCTCCTGGCACGTGGTAAGCACTCACTCATTGCCAACCATTACTATTTCTGTATTCTACAGAAATATTCAGTCAGTCGCCTATGAAGGACTCCTTGATTTTGTAACACAAAGTCACATAGAAATGCCTTCTTCTTGTAATAGAGTTTTCTACCTAATCACCTTTAGGAGTTAGAGATTATAGCCAAAATATTAGCTCTCTATATGATGGACTAGGAGTCAGCAGATTCCCAGCAGGCAGGCAAAGAACAAAAACCCTAGGAAGATTAATCTGTTTTCGCGTGTACATTTAAGATAGCGAACTTCCCGCTTCTCCCTCCCAAGGCAAACACTTGGTGGGAGGTGAACTTCCTCTTCACCCCAAGTAGCTGTTGGGTAGCATTAATGTAGAGGGAAATAGTCTACTTCCCTTTCTTTGTCCAGATCATCCAACAACCTGGGACAGCCCAAATCAGCCAGTTCCCACAGACACTCCTTCAGTTCCAGCTCTGGGTCTCCTTCCTATACGGGGACTCTGCCAATGTGTACTCGGTTGTCTTTGGGCCTCTGCTTTCAACAAGATCTGGTTGAGAGGTGAGACCTGTTCTTGTGCCTTTTTATTCTTTAGTGTAGAAAAAGAAACCATTTCTGCAACCTTAGATGACTCCACTTTCAAATATGTATGTGTATATACTTACATTATATATTGACTATTACATATAGAATATTCAAAGAATATAAGAATGTTGTTTCATTTCCCTAACATACCTGGAGATACATTCACAAAGATTACACCTCTGTGGATGGCTTTTTTAGTCAGGACCTTGAGAATAGCTAGAATCGCAATGGAAGAGGAGGACAAGGAGCAGAAAGGCTTTAGCTGGTGCTGAAAAGCTGGTGCCATAGCACAAGAGCAACCTACACTGAGAAATTAGCATTTCCTTAATTTTTCAAAAGGGTAGAGTTACAATCCCTCTCTGACTTGGTTTGTATGAAGTATCTCTCTCAATACAGAACTAGACTTTTTTGTTGTTTATAAATATTTTTATCCTTTGAATTGTGGACAAGAATTCCTGGAAAGATTCTGTGTCAGCAAAGAGTGATTAGCTGATTTGAACCATGGTGTGGAGAGGTTGGAATAATGCAGGTCCAGAGCTTGATTAATTTTGGGCCCCCCCTAAATGGCCAATCCTAGTCTTCCTTCTGTGCATACTATAACTAACAGATAAACCCTTAGGGGTGCATTAGCTTCCACCGACTCACAGGTGAAGAACGTCACCATCAGGTAGCATCTGAGACTTGAAAGAGAGCTTCCCCAGCTTCCTGTACTCTCTTCTGCCCCTCAGATGTGCCTACTGGTTTGTTTTAAAATGGCCTGATTTACAACTTTCTTTGTTCTGTTACTAAAAAGTACATGCATGAAACCACGTCACAAGCATGATATTCTAACATAGAGGACTGGGATGTATTTTCCTGGGTTATGGTCACTCAGAATTTTGGCTCCAGGATAAATCATGTCCTTTATTCTTTAGAAATGAGAGATGTTTCTTTTGATGACATAGGATACCAAGTAAAACTATTCTCTTTGAAACTGAAAACCCTCTCTGACTAGGATGAGACCAGTTGTATTTCTGAGGCAAAAAAACAAAAAAAAACAAAAAAAAACAAAAACAAAAAAACAAACAAAAACCATATTTGGAATTGTCACAAAATTTTAAGGTGTGTGCAACTTATGAATAAACCTCATCAAAAGAGTTTAATACTTGTTCAGTTCTACAGAGGTTTCTGAATCTTAATTAACATCTGAAAAAAAAACCTTTAAGTCTTATCATGTCAATGAACTAAGCCCTTCAAGTATCCACCAGGACCAGAATGTCCCTGTTCCTTTTATTTCAACTTAATGGTACATGACCCAGATCCCTTCTCTCCCAACACTTCCACCTTTGGGAAATTTGGCTTTTTGTCCTCTGTAGCTTCCCCAGCCTACTGACTGCATAGGTCATCAGAGAAAGAAAAGCTTTCTTACCAGGCCTGCCATGTGGCCTCTCAGGTATTCTGGGCCTCACAGGAGCTGTATGCAATCTGTGTGGTGCTGAAATAGAAAACAGACTTTATATATGATTATCCCCAATAATTAGTACTTGAAAGGCCAGCCAATTGACCTTAGTTACCTAGGGACCAATAACACGGACACTTCACGCAGAAATACAAAGGACCATTCTGAAATTGCCAGTTACTTATTACCTAGATCATGCAAAGGGGATAGAAAACAAATGGAAATACTCATGGCTGGAAGGCAAAAGTACACAGAATGAGGTAGGTCATTTGTAATATTAAGAATCAATCATTTAGTACATGCTTGCCAAAGGTATTACTTTTATCAGGTGGTTGCTTAACATGATAAATACATAATAACCCAGTCATCCATCTCTCCAGCCAGCCACCTACCCAGCCTTCTCAATAAGGAACTACTATCCTGTGGAACATTACTTTTCCAAAGAAAGCAATCTTAAGGGTTAAGAGGAGAAATATAAAGAAAGGAAGACCTAGATAGCTAAGAAAATTAATAACATCATGCAGTCTTTATCAGTGTCTTTGCTTATGAACTCTGAAATTAATAACTATTCACTGTCTGTGATTGCAGTACCGAGGTATGATAGAGAACATATCCGGTGTCGCACCTGTTAAGGAAAAGTGATCAAGGGATCCTAAAACTAGCCTGCTACCTCCTATTACACGGCGTGGAAACGAAGCCTTGCTGAACGAGGACGTAGTGACCATTGCGGGCAAATTTGGAAGAAGAAACAGAACTATTTGTGTGCCCTAAGGACTTAATGCATGTGCTGCTCCTGGACTCTATGGACTGCTGATAGTGCACTGCAGACCACACATGTATTCCTGCCACCAAGTCTCTTGGTAATGCTTTAGCTATAGACAGGGGAAAAAAAAAAGGTTTTCTTGTAAGCTATACAAATGTTACATCATTTAATGGTTTTGCACACATCATGAGTGGATATTTATTAACCATAAATCAGTAATGTTTTGTCTGGCGGGCTTTAAAAAAAATACCACCTGTGAAATAGCTCACGCCGTAGCTGTGTCTTAGATGCTTCCAGTGTGAAGGACTGATGAGCAGGATTTTGCCATCCAACAGGCCAACAACAGAGGCAGACTGAGATCTTCCAGGGGCCTTCCTGGGCCCCTCCCAAGGGTACTAGCCATGGCGAACACAAAGACTTAATGCCCACAGAGCCAAAAATGCCTCATGATGATTTGCGAACGGTTCCCTTTGATTTTTCTTTGAGAAAGTGCCAGTTGTTTTAGCCCAGTTCTGCTATTCGTGTAAATCCCTTTGAGTATTTGATTGCTTTTGCTGAGAGAGAACTAAAAGGATCCTGGTTGTTATTTTCCTTGTAGACAACATCTGAATCTTCCAACTTCTCACAGGAAGGAGATCAGTCAGAGCAGGGTGCCGTAATTCCCAGCCGTGTGCCGCTGTTACTTCAACACCAGGACATGCGAGCGTTTGTTCTGGTTTTTCTAGGAAGAACTTAAAGAGCTGGAATAAAATTGAACTTTAGGCTGAGGCACTCAGACAGCTCAGCACCGGACAGCGCATGGCCTTGAGAAAACCGCTCTAACTTTACACTTAAACAGAAAGACGATGGGGCTTTCTGACTATGTAGTCATGTAAACAGCATGCCAAGAATTTTTTGCGGGATGGCCAATAATACAAAAATTTAAAGATATTTCATATCTTTTAAAAAAAAAAAACCAACCTCTAAAAGTATTAAAAGTAAAGTATTTAAAACAACATCAGAAATAAGTATACAGTGATGATAGGTGCTCTGCCTCGTTCCAATGGAGACAAGACCAAGAGCTCAAAGTCAAATAATCATGACTTCCTAAGATGCCTTTGGGTAAGGACATTGCTACAGTGTACTGAAGCAGAAAGCTTGGTACATCGAGATGACTCACTGTGTAAAAATGTTTGCTGCCACGCCTGGCAAGCTGGATCCCCAGAATCCTGGCAATGCGACGAGAGGACCAGGGTCGATTCCATCAAGGCACCCTCTGACCTCCATACATACGGCTACAGATGTCCTCTTATTAGCCCCATGTGTAGACAAAATAAATACACGGAGAAACAAAAGTGGAAGGTAGAGAGAAATGAGCTTAAGATGGAGCACTTTGTGTGGCAATTGTCTTTAGAAGTGGAAGCAAGGTTGCCACAGAGAAAACATGTAGGTGCATCTTGTAGCCGGTTCTGTTGTGGCCCAAGGAGAACCACTGCTGAGGGTTTGCGATGGCACAGTCTTATGCATCAGTGGTAGTCACACGGATAGAGCACAGCATTGGGAGGATGATTTCTCTGACTCTAGTCTCTCCATTGCTAAGTGCTATCTGCGGCATTAAACCAGCCCCAGTGTCCCAGATGGACATGAAGTGCCTCAGAGCTCAGGCACAGCTTATCAAGAGGGTCCTGATAACACACAGCTTGTCTTCATCAAAGGATTCTAATCAGGGTTATTGGAAGGCACCCATTTATGGGTACCCCTCTTCTCCCTGAAAATGGCTTCCTTCCTAGTTATTTTTTGAAATTCCATGCAACTGCATCCTGAGTGAGCCTAAACAGAACGTTTGAGTCAAAACCAGGAAAGCATAAATCCTAGAATAGCAGAGCAAAACCTCAAACTAAGTGTTATCTGGACGCAAGAAAAAAAAATTACAGAGCATCGTATAGCCCTGCTAAGATAATTTTGTTGAAGAGGTACATAAGTTGAGCATGAGGATGCTGCTGCCATTCAAGACTGTAACACGATTTTCAAAAAGGGAAGAAAATACCAAAGCCAGGGAGGGTTGTATCCATGCAGAGCTGATAGTGTGTTGTCAGTGGATGAAGCTGGCAGAGAGGGCTTGAGAAGGGAAAGCAAAGGAGGAAGATGGAGAAGGCCTTCCTTATTTGTTGGATATGGAAATCAGGCTCATGAAGGTTCAGCAAGGTAAACAAAGACCCTGAAGCCCTAGGGACTTTAAAAATCAGCGTCCTACATCCAACAACACATCTGAAGCAGCAACCAAAAAAAAGTTGTGTACTCAAATGGCATTCAGTTTGCCTGAGGTCCTTCATCATTAATATGAAATCAATCGAGTAGTTCACTCCAGTGAGGAAAGATCATCTGAAAGCAAAATTTCTTGATCAAAGGAAAATAAGGAAAAAATTCCCCTCCAAGAGTGGAGAAACAGCATTACCCGGAGTTGTCTTTGCCAGTTCAGTTGTCCGTGGAATCTTAGTTGTGAAGAGCTCTCGGGTAGACTGGTCTGTTTCTTCTAGGGAAAAACACAGTAGGAAGCTGTGCTTTAAATGGTCATCTTCAGGAACAGAACAAGGGCAAAGCAAAAAAAAAAAATAACAGCTCAAGCCATTCTCAATCCTTTATAGTAACCTAAAGTGAATGTGTATGTTAATGACTCGTCTTTGCTGTCATATGTTATTGTTTTAGTGATTATTATAAGGACTTCCAAGGAAGCTTTAAGTTCAGAATCCTTTTGCTTTGCTTTTTGGTGTTACAGCCCTGGGGACTGAAACCCAGGCAAGTGCCCTGCCACTGAGCAAAAGGGCCGAGGTAGCTGTTTTATATGGTTGCTATCCTCGGATGTACCTGATAATATCCTTGAAAATACCTTAAATGTATTTGTCTTTTGTCTCTTCCCTTCTCTACAATTTATATATAGAAAATAAGCAGGACACATGAAAAGATGTTTATTTCAATCGTAGAAGAAGAAATATCCTTTAGTTTTCTATGTGTCAAAATAAAAATGTATGTTTTCTGATATTCAGACATGTTTTTCTTGGCAAAATAAGTACCACCTTCATGTTATCCTGAAATCATTACATCATAATGACAAGGTAGATGATATTGTTTATTCTGCCACCTTAAAAGTCAAAGAAATTGCTGGTTAGGTGGTAGTATTGCCCTCCTTTTTGCCTGCCCCAGTTTATTCTCATGATTGAATTTCTGGGAAGAGATTTGTGATGGGTATGAGGTAATGGTTCTTTCTTCAGTAAACCAAGAAGCATTTAAAAAGTAAAACAAACAAACAAAAAAAGTAAAACAAAAGAAGACGGGGAGTGGAAATTAAAGGATTAGTGTATTTGGTGGTAATTTTGTAAAGTACTTTTAACTTTACCATTTCATGGCTTTGCAGAGACATAGGCTAAAATGATATGCATTGTTAATCATTAGGGTTTATTTGCTAATTCCATTTAAATTTTTCTTCCAAATGAAGTTCATTTAAATATATAATCAAGGGTTGGAGAGACGGCTCAGCTGTTAAGAGCATTGACTGCTCTTCCAAAGGTCCTGAGATCAAATCCCAGCAACCACATGGTGGCTCACAACCATCCGTAATGAGATGTGATGCCCTCTTCTGGTGTGTCTGAAGACAGCTACAGTGTACTTAGATATAATAATAAATATATCTTTAAAAAATAAATACATATATGATCAGTTACACATGCGTGTGCACACAAACACACGATGGTGGATTCACTTGAAAAGGGATAAAGAGAGGGAAATAAAGCCACCGAGTCAAGAAACTCTTCAGGACACAACAGGAAAAGGGCTGAAAAGCCAGCGAATGTGACTTCCCCATCATTTTCACTCAGAACCCAGCAAATGATTTCCACAGTTGTGGCCATATTTATGCTGAGTTCCTCAAAAGCAACAGATCATATCAACCACTTTCTTGTCTGATCCGTCATCTTTCTGCAGGCAACCTATGAGCTCTGTGGGTGTCCTATTATTACCTTAAATCCTCTCTAGATTACTTGAAGTGTAAACAGATGAAAATGTTATGAAGTAATTGCTTGTTGTGCCATTTGAGGGAAACGCCGGAGCACTTCCCATACAATTGTTCACGAAGTAGTTTGCATTCAGGAGAACTGACTGTACTTGGAGCTTGACTGCCAAGATGCTTGCAGACATTCTTCTTGAATGGGAAATCACACAATGTAACAGTAGAGTGAACTGAGCTTGTTACTTTAAGGGCAATCTGTAAATGATAAGTCGCTTGTGGAGCAAAATAACACAATTTACCCATGGTGGTTTGTAGTTCGTCTTGACTGGGTCTTGGTGAAATCACAGGTAGGAGAGGAATGCCCCGTGTCTCTAAAGGTGCTGCAAAAGATAAAGTACTAAGTTGGTAAGTTATTAAGTCAAGGCCAGTAATAAACCAGAAAGGTACAGCAGGAGACACCTTCATTTGAATACAATAGAGAAAACATCTCCTGAACGGTGAAGAAAGTTAGTATGCATAGCACTCTCAGGAGAAAGACAATGGGATGCTAGTTTAATGATTCTTAACTGTTTTCTACCAGGAGGCACAATAAATGATATTCTGGTTTCCCTCTATAAGGGAGACCTGGCCAAGATAGAATGTGGGTAGGACACCTTCCTGGTTTTCTGATTATAGCTCTGTCTCTCAACCCATCAACTCAAAGCCATAAGGATTACAAAACTGTTGGGATAAGCCTTTTGAGTCTACTCTAACAAGCACATCACTGGCAGCTTGCACATTTTGACCAACATTAACTTCTTGCATCCGTCTGTCACTCTTTGATGTATGCTCCTATGTTGCAGTGTCACAGCTGAGAACCATTAAACCAGCAGGAGCTATTAACTAGAAGGGGAACAGGGAAAGTGGAATCATGGAGATAAGTGAGGTAGATACGGGCAAGCTTGGTAATGAACCTTCCTGGGCTAGTCTCCAAAGCAGAACCTTTCAGTATGGAAACCATGCTTCTCTTTATTGGAAACGGTAGCCCCGGGGAAAATGCCATCGTGAAATGAACTGAGAAGAGGTGACTTTTCAATTAGCACTCATTTGAAAAAGACCTGCAATCTTGATGGTATCGGAGAAAGTAGGTAAGCTGGTTGGTGAATATGAGAAAAACATTACCTATTGTTGTCTTTGGTGGCTCAACTCTAAAGGTGACAGGAGGCAGAACTAGGCCAAAAGTAAAGCAAAGAAACACTTGTGAGAACTGCTACAAAGTCAAATCATAGATAGATACAGTTACTTAAATGTTTGAATATCCCTTAGGAATCATAATAAATATGAGAAAGCGCTACTGGAGTCTAGTCAAGAAACTTAGCTAAATCTATATTTCATTCACCAGTCATTCATCATTTGAGGAAAACATGAATCAACAGGCAATCGTTTAGTTTTTACTAAAAACAAAACAAAACACACAAAAGAGTGTAAAACAGTTATCTCAGCTAATAAATGAGTTGTATAATTTCAACATGATCTCCTTTTCAGTAAAAACACTTCCAAAACAAGTAAAACCTATTATGTTAATCTTCCTATATTTAATCAGGAAAAAAAAACTTTAAATAGCATTATATGGTTGAACTTCCTACAAAGAAACATATTTCATAGCCATACTTTTCTGTATCATGTCCCTTTTATTTATATATTTACAACAGGATTTTAAAAACATAAATATACATTCTAACTAGGAAAATAAAATGTTTTTTACCAGTTTCACTGTGAGCGGCCTCTGGATCTGGTTTAAGGGAAAATCGTTCATCTTTTGGAACTGAAAGAAAAAGATTATAAAACACTGCATACTACTGGAATGAACATAATCTTTAGGTGTAAATCCCTAAAGCAAGAAGGATGCAAAGGTGAAAGAGTAAAGCTTAGAAAGAAGGACCATTCTTTCAAAATGGAGACTACGCCTTCCTGAAGGAGGGTCCGGGTACAGTGAACAAATGTAAAGTTGGTCATAGTTAATGTTGAAGCTGCACTTAAAAAAACAAAAGCAACAAACAAACAAACAAACAAACAAACAAACAAAAACCAGAAGGGGCTGGGGAGAGAAAGAGAGAAGAAAAACAGAAAGAAAAGAAAATGGATAATCTAGACACAGGGAGTTAGTTTCCCCTTAAGGTTGTTGTTTTCAAGACTTTCAAGAAAGTTTTTGAGCTCAGGTGGCAGCTGACATTTGATACTCACTAAAGTTTAGAGACCAGTGGAAAATACATTAAATCAAATAAATGGTTCTCCGACTAAGACAAGAGACCAAAATCTCAAGTACCTAAGAGAGGGGAACAAAACTTCATTGCAAGTAGCCCTGAAAAATTACTGTGGAAAGAAAATAAGGGCAATGGAGCTGGTTAGCCCCGAGAGGTAGCTGTGTGTGAAACTCATGATCAGTACAAAATAAATGCTCGACAAACCCACACTACTACCAACTTCTGTCTTCCTTAGGGGCATGGCTTCTGTGTGTCACGTGTTATACATACTTAAAATTTGAGAATATTGAGATAATTTAGCTAAACAATAGACCAGCTCACAGTCAAAACACAATAGAGTTTGAATGCTTGTGCTCTTTGTTAACAAAATGAAATAGATTGGCCACTGACTGTCTGCTTACTGGGGGAAAACACCAGAGTGGTATCCAGTTGCTCATATCAGATCACAGAGCCAAAACCTTAACCCAGGGCAGGGTGCACCTATAGTGAGGCCCTACCTAGGCCTACTTTCTTAATGCAAAGCTTTCCTTTCACACTGAGGAGTTGCAAGACACCAGCATCTTTGGTAGGTAGTGTAGTTTCCTTGCATCCTACTGGAAGCATTAAAAAATTAAGATTTAGGAAGGAACTCAGCCTCACAATGATGATGAAGAAACCTTCACACCTTGAGGCAACTGAGCACAGCTTAACTTAGGTTGTCTAGAATGGACTTTCTCTCTCTTTTGACTGGGGAAAGAGGGATGGTTTCATTCACATGCTACATTGGTTCTTACTCTAGAATTTACAGCAGTCAATTACAGTTCTGGAATTTGGAACAGGACCAGTAGAATAAAGACTTTACTCAAACTAGGCATGGTGGCACATGCCTTTAATGCCAGCATCTGGGAGGCAGAGGCAACAAGATCTCTATGAGTTCCAGGTCAACCTGATCAGAATGCTCATAAGTTTAAAGAAAAAAAAAGTCCAGAGGAATTTGAAAGTCTCATATATTTATTTATGTAATATAGGAAAAGATCAGTAATTCATAAAGTTGAAGAAAATCCACCACAATACCAAACTCTTGCCCTTTCCCCTTGGTGTTTTGGGGAATTCATTTCCAACTTTAAATCAAACTAAACGTTTACTTGGAGGCTGTAGGGAAAGGTGCTTTGATTTAGCTCTGCAAAGGCCATGAAGATGCTAAAAAGAATGTTGCTGTTCGTAGATGTCTACTGATTACAGTTCCAGGCTAGCCACGGAAGAGCTGGGATTAAGGAAGAAAAGATGTGCTACTCACAGACTGGCCATACTCTAAACACTTCAGTGGCTGCTGCTTCAGCTCCCTGCAGAGTTTGCAAGAGGCTAATGAGGATTCCAGCTGCTAATGCTGGCACCTCCCTTGTTAGCCTGAAGTGGTGATTTCATAAACTGCAGAGCAAACTCTCTAGTGCAGCTGAAATCAGCAGAACAGAAAGCAGCCCAGTGAATCCCAGCAAAGGCCTATGAATCCTGTTCCCTCCTTGATCCACTGCTGCTCTAAGCAAGTCAGACTTTCTCCCCCGCTGAGACCTCATCTGCATATCAAACCCCAAAAGGTTAGAATTCCTAAAACATGTGCTCCATACTGAGGACATCTCATCAACATAAATGATGATGACAATTTGTTTGAGAACGCAGTTTTGATTTCTTTGTATTTACCATTAGTATATCATCACATAATTACATTAACCAATTTATATCATTAATATCAACTGTCTAATCAATTATGTCAACCACCTTCTTAGGTAAATTGGGTCACTCTAAAGAAAAGTTAACTATCAAAAGGCACTTCTGAGTAGAAAGTGTCAAGTGGGAACAATTGTAAAATGCATATGAATAAATGTGTCACTGGAGTTCAGTGATAAAACACTATTGGAGAAAGCTGGTATAATATGGCCTGTCAGAGGGTTTACCCTGCCCAGGGCCTGCAACCAGATCGCTTCACTTAGAAACATGAAATATGTAGACTATGTGGGCTTTTCCTTACTACGAGCATGAGAGGGATACAATGTCCCACCCCTTTGGAGGATTCTACCTATGCTTTCCTTGTGCTACTGGTCCACCCCTTCCCATCTCCTCTAATGCATGTTAGCTTCCATTATTTAGTACTATCCTAGTTAGTTTTTGACATAGGGTTCCATGTAGCCCAGGCTGGTCCCAAACTCGCCATGTAGCTGAGGCTGACTTAGACTTTCTGATCCTTTTGACTACAGCTCTCAAGCACTGAGATTGTATCACGACCAGACAAAAGTATGTAACTTTTTTCAGTCCTGGGGGCTGAACCTAGGGCCATGGACATGTCAGCCAAGTGCTCTACTACTGAGATATACTCAGCCACTTTATCCTATAGTTTTCTTATTAGTTCATGCTTCTCTTCCAATGAGATCCTTCCCCTATAAAATTATTCAAATCCAACAACCCTAACAAAACTCACCAAACACAAAACGAGCAACAGTCTTTGGTTCTAAGGAAAAACATTCTGTCCTTGGCATATTTCTCTCTACCTTTTTAGTGTAATAACAGTTTTAGTACATGTGAAACTAGAATTCTTGAGGCACCTATAAAAATAAAAACCATCAGACTGAACAATAGAGGTACAATTGAATTAATCTCACATGTCCCAGCTCTTGCTTTCCAGTGCATGCATGTGGGATAACATGGCACAATTCAGGTTAAACACAACAAAAGATATTTACCAGATGTAGTATCTGCCACTTCAGGACTTGGTGGCATTTTTGGCTTTGAAGTAGTATGCAGGTGTCCCTTTGGAACTGAAAGAGAGAAACTCAGGTCGCGTGAACCATTGGGATTCCTTGTTTCTTAGTCATGCTAACACAACAGGCCTGGCAGGGAATAAGCTTGAACTATATTAAAAGCAAGGCAGCAATGACAGAGACAGACAAAACAGGGGAATCCAAGCGTTATAAAGAATACGCGTGAAAATTCCTCGTTTTTGGAAAACGAAGTTTGAGAAATCATGTTTGACAAATCATCAGGATAAAGAGTTTTTTGGTGGCGGTGTATGTTTGTTTTTAATCTTCAGGTCAAAGGAGACAGGAATTAATATAAAGCTTGTCATTTCTGGATATGCTGGCTTGACCTGTGTTAATGATAGGGATCACATCGAGTCCCAGAGCTGAGAGCTGCAGCAGGCTCAATGGCCAGCCAGGATGACTGTGCCCAGATCCAGGCTTTTGACACCCGAGTCGCTTGGGCCAGATTTTACTTTGCTCCTTTATGGTTAGTTGGAAGTAACAAACCCTGTCTTACAGGGTGAGTATAAGTACCAAATATGGACTGTGAATGATGTGATAACTGTACTACCCTAAAGTTTCTTCAACTTCCCCAGGATCTTTATAAATTTGGCACTAAGGAAGCTCACACTAGCCTATTTTACACTTTCTCTTACTTCTCCAAAATTAGTCATACTCATAATTTTGATTGTTATAATGATCAAATTGTTGTTTGATGAGTGTAAGATCTCTAAGAATAAAATTATTTTAGGGTCATTATGGCCCAAGAGCAAAGAACTTTGCTTTACTGGCTTATAAAATAGTGACTATTTGTTCCAAATTTTCAGTTCTATTTTATTTTAATTTTTTATGGTTTTTTGTTTGTTTGTTTGTTTGTTTTGGTTTTTGGTTTTTTTTTTTTTTTTTTTTTGAGACAGGGTTTCTTTGTGTATCCCTGGCTGTCCTGGAACTCACTCTGTAGATCAGGCTGGCCTCGAACTCAGAAATCCGCCTGCTTCTGCCTCCCAAGTACTGGGATTAAAGGCCTGAGCCACCACGCCTGGCTAGTTCTATTTTATCATAAAGAACTAAACACGTATATAAATTTTATAATTTAATTCATAGATATGCTCTGAAATATCTAAAAAGATAACCTACCTATTAAAATTTTTTTACACTGAAAAAAAGATGCAGGTAAACATTGTGTTGTGTATTGAGAAAAAGAGTAATGTTAGTGGAATATGGCTAATTGATTAGACATACAGATTATTCACTCATGCAGTTGGCCTCTTAAAGTTTATGCTATCCAAAGATAACAGAGGAGAAACTAGGATATTTATTTTTTCAAACATTTTGTAGGCCTGTAGAGACCTGGGACTGCAAAGGCTCCTGGGAGTCTATGACAGTGACCCTACATGAGGTTCTTACCAGCAGGGGATAGGCAGACTGAAGTTGAAACCTCATGTAGCCAGTCAGCACTTCCAGAGGAGGGAGAGGGACACCAGCCCACCCACAAAACCCTTGACCCAAAATTTGTCCTGCCTACAAGATGTGCAGGGATAAAGATAGAGAAGAGATTGAGGGAATGGCCAACCAATGACTGGCCCAATTTGAAACCAATTTGAGATCCCGTGGGAGAGAATTAACTCCTGACACTATTAACAATACTCTACTATGCTTATACACAGGAGCCTAGCATAACTGTCCTCTGAGAGGCTTCATCTAGCAGCTAATGGAAACA
Source organism: Mus minutoides (assembly GCA_902729485.2). Lineage (NCBI taxonomy): Eukaryota > Metazoa > Chordata > Mammalia > Rodentia > Muridae > Mus > Mus minutoides. Next base: position 338,418 of record LR750418.1, read on the forward strand.
GATGCTTCCATTAGCTGCTGACTAACCCACAGCCAAACATAAGGTGGAGCTCAGGGAGTCTGTGGAAGAGTGGGGCGGGAAGGATCGCAGGAGCTAGAGGAGTCATGGATACCATAAGAAGATCTACAGAGTAAACTAACCTGGGCCCATAGGGGCTTACAGAAACTCTACCACCAACCAAAGAGCATTCATGGTCTAGACTAGGCCTCTTACACTTAAGTAGCAGATGTGCAGCTTGGTCTTCATGTGGGTCCCTCAACAAATGGAATAGTGGTTGGGGGTTTGTCTTTGACCCTGTTGCCTGTCTTTGGATCCCCTTTCCCCTAGCTGGGCTGCTCTGTCTGGTCCCAGTGGGAGAAGATACCCTTAGTCCTGCTGGGACTTGATGTGCCAGGGTGGTTTGGTACCCATGGAGGGCCTTCAGTTCTCTGAGGAGAAGGGATGTTAGTGTGAGGGTGGGACAGGGAGGAGAGGAGGGAGGAGGTGCTGCGATCCAGATGTAAAGTGAATAAATGAAAAGAAATTTAATTAACACATAATATATTCTATTATATAATAAAGTGTTCAAATACGAAAAGACCCAAACAAAGAAGTTAAAGCATAAGCTTGTAGTTACCTGGCTCTTTTGCTGGCATTCTTGAGTGTGGTGTCTTGAGCTTGGGAGGCCTGCTGGTTGTCTGCCTAGGAGCTAAAGGAAAGACAGGTTCACAGCTTTGGGGCCCTTGACCCTTCAAAGACTATAGTGTTTTCTAGAAGCTCAAAGGTATTTGCTGAGTGACTGAAGATAAATAACTGATAATAACTGCTGTCAATATCTCCAGAGCTACAAAGAAGAGGGAGATTAAAGATACAGGATAAAAGAGGTAGATTAAACACACCTCCAGTATTCAGCTTGCAAAAGAGAACTGCTGGTATTTTAGAAATATCTACTTCAAATACTTTTTAAATAAGTAAAAAAACAAAGTCACCTCATTACTAATCCACATGTGATCATGAATATGCAGATGTATTCTTTGAATACAAACCCATCTTTTTTAAGTAAAGAAATTACTATGGCAAAATTCAAACAGAGTAATTTAAATAGCAAGTCCAATAGAAAAATTGAAGCACAATTTTATTGGTTATGTTGGGAAAGAAATATTGAACACTAATGATACTTTTCTGCAAAGCATTATTCTTCACCAGAGAGACTCAAAGGAAGGCTATGGAACAATTAGAAAAAAAAATAATTTGTTTTCTTCAGTGAGAAAATTAAAAGTATATCCCAACAAAGGAAAGAAATAGTCAGGTCCAGGGCTGCAGCCTCTGAGAACAGTGCCTTTGGGAGAACTAAAATAATGAAGGTTAGAACACATAAAATGCTATCCCCAGTGTCACACAGCTTTAGACACCTTAAGAAAAGTACTGCTGAAAATAAGAATTATTTAATATTGGAAGCTTCATAAGAAGAAACGAAATTTGTGTTAATACTCTGCAGTTTCAGAACCTTTAAGAAACATCCACTAAAAATTCCTTGTTAGGCACTGGAAGTGTCCATGTGTCCTCGGGGCAAGATTCAGAGTGGCTTCTTCCTAATACTAGATGGAAATATACAAGGTACACAGTGATTTCAGGGCTCTTCTCTGGGCTGTAAAGAAACAATTACTAAGATACACATGAGATGATTTTGGCTGAATAGTGAAGTGGTTTAGAGCATCATTTGCTCGTCAGGGTCAACAGATACATTTGCCACCCAAACTGAAATGATATTTAAGAAGTATTCTAATCCTAAAATGAATTATTTGAGCTTATTACTGATGTCATGGTTCAGCCCTTTCTTGCTGAGGTCCTAATTAATGTGCTATTTGCTTTCCCCCAAGGCAAAAAAAAAAAAAAAAAAAAAAAAGCCACATGAAGACAATGGAATATTCAAAAGCAATTCCGGGCAATGTTATCCAGGACAGTCAGGCAGACATGGGGTATATGCCTGGGATCCCAAGACTATGGGGGTTGAAACAAGAGGAACCTGAATTCTGGGTCAGCCTTGTCTACATTGCAAGCTCTTGTTCTCAAACAAAAACAAAAAGAAATAAAAACAAATAAATTACAGGTAGTATATACAATTAGACACTCAATAATATGCAATAGGCTATTGAAAGAATTTTTGCCAGTGGCAGTTTTAACTGATATGAGATACATTCCATTCATGTAGTCAGTGTAGAATTTGAGTAGAATGTTAAACTACCATTTAACATTATTTAAAAAGTGTTTTAGAATACAGGCATCAAAATTAATAACTATCTCCCCTGGAAATAGAACCATATAAAAGTGAGACTTTTGTTTGTTTGTTTGTTTGTTTTTGGAAAGGGGTATGAGACAGTATTTCATTATGCAGCTGAGGTTGGCCTTGAACTCAGCAATCTTCCTGTTTCAGACTCACAGAATGCTGGGGATACATACATGAACACCACACCTGGTTTAAAATAGTTTTGTGGCAACCAGAACAGAAGCTTGGGCCTATTTATGGCTATTCTATCTCGTGGAAACCTGTGAATACTGCAAAAATTGTAGTATCCATGAAGGTATTTTGTTTTAATTAGGATCAAACTCCACTCTCAAGGGAAACTTTACAGCTAACATACTTTAATTGCTATTTCTCTAATACCAGGGGGCAGTATAGAGGGAAACACCATACTATTGAAGGCAGAAGTGGGAAGTAGAGAGGCCTTTAAATAATGGCATGAGGACTGTTGGTCAATACCGCATAATGTGGATTATACAACTAAATCTGTTACTGTTGGTATTGTATAATTTCATACATAAGTCAGCTACCTCAAAATACTTTACAGTATAAAGCTAGTGAAGAAGACAAAGTAATCCACATATATAATAGAATATATATGATATATATGATATAATAAAATAGAATATATATGATCTTCTTCCTAAACATTCCTATCTTTTAAACTCAAAAACTTGAAGAGTAGTGGAGATGTAGTTTCAATAGTATGTTAAAGGTTTACACATTGCCATTCAAGAAAGATTACTGATGACAGAGAGATGTCACATTGGAAAGGCGGGCTCACCCATAAAAAGGGTGAGAAGAATGATAGGCAGGACTTCTCATGCACAGATCACATTGTCATTTTGCAAAAACTTAACTCATATACAAAATGAAAATAAAATGTTTTTACCAGGTTCAGTCTGAGGTTTATCTGGTCTGGGTATGATTATAGTTTGGGAAGACAGAGGTGACGTTTCTATGGTAGCTGAAGGAAATTATGTGGGATTACTATAATGCTAGGCACATCCAGATTACAGACAACAGTCAGGGTGGCAATGAACAGATGTCAAAAGTAAGGGAATAGTTAAATTACAGGAAATCTGAAATATTAAGAATAGATAGATTTCTTCATAACTCATTCTATTTAAAAGGGCAGACTTCAGATGGGAAAATACTTTGGAGATAAACAATATCATTACTTCAAGAATCTTCACCTCCTTTACAATGCTTGAATGAGAACTACTAAGGGAAAAGATAACTTTAAAATTATAGCACAGGCTGGTTAAGAGGTATTGACTTTCACTTGGATGACCTAGAACAAAGAACCGAACATGATAAGCCATCATGATGGAAAGACTGTTAATGTAAAGTATATCTCTAGGTCAGATAGTAGAAGTGGATCATGAACTTCAGTCAACTAGTTCCAATGGCAGTGAGTGCATTATTTGGAAAAATGCTATATTTTGTATTCAACAGTTTGGCTGACACAAGAACAGTAAGAGACCTAGATCAGTGATACTAACTGAAAAGACATTTTTAGAAAATGACTATGAGTAGAAGTATACATAAGGAGGAAGACGGACAACAGTGAAAGGATGTGCCACATGAGATCACAGTGAGGACAATCCTGAGACTCGGGATGGCAATGAAGACAGAGAACATCCAGTTTGTGTTCTTGAAGGTGCCATTATCTAGTGTGGGCTCTGGAAGCTCAGACACATGTGGAAGAGAATCCACAACTGTATCAAAACAAAGGAGAATGAGTTTAAAAACTGTAAGATGTTCAGTTCCACAAGGGTTTCCTGAGTATTTGCAACCTCATTCTCAAGAACTTAATTTTACAGAAAATAATAAAATAATAAAGACATAATTTTACAGAAAAAAAAAACCACCAATGTATTTTAGATGGGACAAAAAGGAAGAAGTCATATTTTAAGAGTATTAAACTGCTGGTATATTATGCCTTGATTTTCAGCTACTAACAGATACAAACCGAACATTTTTTTTTCAGAGATCACCAACTATCACATTAATTTTAAGAATCCAAGAGCATTAGAGCTGCTTGTGTATATACTTCATTGCGAAAACACATGCAGAATAAATGTGACTCTCTAGGGTGTTTCCTAGTGTAAGTGGGTGTAAGTGGATCTATAGACGGATCAGAAGTGGATCTACAGTTCTTCATATCTTTCAATCAAGTACCATGGCTTGAATAGCAATGAGTTAGTTAATCTAGCATAAAACCTTTACCACCTTCTGTCCTTGGCTCCTCTGGCCTGAGAGGTTCTTTGGTATCTACATGATCTGTTTCAGCCGGTGCTGGGGAAGAAACACGAAATGGCAGGTCAGTGGTGGGTAGGGCAAAGCAGGTTATCATGGAACCCTGAATTTAGGTGAAAACATAGGTTAGTTTTCTAGGTTATGGAAACTGTTGCAGTTGAGGAAAAGCAAAGCTAGGTAAGGAAGTTTGCTGTGTGGGAAACAGAAAGACAGATGCACATGCACACACAAATGACAATCAGGATCCATTATAGCAATTATTATCTAGAGTAGAGTAGGTAATTTTGCTTTCTTATGGGTTTTTTTGCATGAATATTTTAGTAAGGAAAAAAGTTATGAGTCTTTTGGAAACTTGACAAGAAAGCCTGAAAATGACCTGAAGATGACAAATTTCACATATGCATGTGTACAGATACATGTGTGAGTATATATACAAAGAATAATCAAAAATTTTAAATTATGAATTTCATTAACAGAGGAAACTAGAGAAACTATGAAACTTGCATTGTAATATAGCAGATTGTAGCTAACATGAGTTGCCACATGCATGGTGGCTCTCAAGAGCCATTGGATAGGCACAGAGACAACACAAAGAACAGGACACTATGAAATGTTACCAAATGGCCCAACCACGACAACATCCAATGACGCATTTTGCAATGAGATGGAAAAGCACATGGTCTTGACTTTGCACTGGGAACATTTTTACCTAATGTCTTCTGTGGTGACTCAGTACTAAATGCAACCAATTTCAGGTCATCAGAAACTAGCAAAGGAAACAAGGATGTAACTGGTCAAGGACATGGTGTTGTAAACATCAGGTAGATTAAACACACTATTCAGAGGAGTAATGGATATCTGGTAAGTGATCTAGTTGCCTGGTTCTGATAAAATGCATCTCATTAGCATAAGCACTTAAGGAAGTTCTCATAACTTAGTCAAATCCAGAACATAATTGTTTTGGCTACTATTATTAAACACACCTTAAATCTTCAACAGGACTACCAAACTGTAATCTCATCTAACTAAAAGATGCTATAAAGAAATTATAATCCCATGCTGAAATATGGAATTCAAGTTTTCAAATCTAAATGCTAAAGAACAGCAGCTGTATTCCTAATACTGACATTACACTCTGTAATTTAAAAGGCAGTATATGTTTTAAATGGTTCTCTATAGTTAAGGAACGTAAAAGAATCTTTATTAAAATGATTTTCTCATTTTTCAGTGGTTACAAAGGGATTACAACTATTTTAGGTGGGCCAGTGAGCATTTAGCATATTTTCTAATAGAACCACATTTTTAAACTGTAGATGAAAATAAGGAATATAATCAGTCCTCAGAGGTTTGCTGACTGCTTATTCAGTGACGTTATCATTCTCCAAACGATACAGAGCCAACTCAATGAAACGAAGGTAGTTATTTTATATATAACGGAACAGTAGAAGACAAAGGATTACTAATTTAATATCAATATACAACCATGGAAAGAGAAGTTTTTATATTTGAACATACAACAAGGAGGGGATTATAGTATGTTTCGGAAGCTCTCGTTACAGCCAGACAGATAAATCAACCAATTTACCAGATAGACTTTGTGTAATTTCTAGGCTTGGTGAGGTCACTGGTTTCAAAACAAGAGTTTGCCATTCAGTAGGAGCTGGAACAAAAAGACTCAAGTTAGCCCGTGAATCTTTACAACCAAATTTAGGTGGTGGGGAAAACGATGAGCATTTTATGCCATGTAAAATATGAAAATGGTGTGAAACTCAAAGTCTAACTGGAGCAGGGACCAAAGTGAGACAGGGCCTATTCACACACTAACCCAGTTGCTTTGCCCTTACAAGGTCTGTGTAAGCAGTTGTGATTAAGACTGGGTGTCCCACAAAGTCTGAAACTTTTATTATCTTCACAGACTAAAATTCCTAGTTCCTGGTTTGAAGAATCCTCCTTGCAAAGAAACTATTCATTTCTTACTGAGCATCCCTGAGAAACCCAAGCCACATCGTTCATGTGTTAATTGAAGTAATAAATATTAGTAGTCATGGATACCCAGCAAGGTCGCTACTTAGTAAAGAGCAACGGCTATCATTAACTCCTGGAGGAACTCATGAGTAGGCGCCGGGAGCTGATGGTGTACAACGTACTTTGTTGATAATAGAGTACAAATGACTCAAAATAAAGTAATAAGCACAGCACAATGATTTTTATGGAAAATAAGTTGCTAAGAGGGAGTTCTGTCTCTAAATTACTGTAGCTCTATAGATCTAGCCACTAAAGAGAGGAGCAATAATATGGATCTCTGGCTTTTTTAAAAAGAGAATTTCATGGCATACTGATATCTTTCAGTGGCTCCAAGGAGGGATGATTAAATAACAGGTAGGTGACACTTGAGTTTCCAGGACTGACTAAAAAGTATGAAATGGTAGCCTAACCACAGTCTTCTGAGGCATGAGCAATGCTGACATGACAGCCGATGGGTTTTAACCATCGCGGAAAAGAACAGTCACTGAATGTCACAAAAATCATTACCCACTGTTGTTTCTGGAAACCCAGTTCTGTGAATATTGAGTTCGAAGCCCCAAACTAAAACTAATTAAAAGCAATGGATGAACATGTGAGAGTTGAACACCCACAAAATGCCTTAAGTTTTCTTTCACAACATGAGTTTCAAATGACAAACATGCTTTTAAATTCTAAAACCAATGGGAAACAAACAGTTGCTTTCTGAAATGCTGGTCACAATAGTCAAGTCGGTTGTGGAAAATAGTCACAATCACTTTGAGCTTGGCTATTTATTTCTCAGTTCTGTCCACATAAGAGATTGCTTGGTACCTGGTTTTCTGGCTATAACTAATATGGAAGATGACTTTGGAAATTTTCTAAGGTAGTATGCATGAAAGTATACATGAAAGTAGCGTATCATATTTCTTTGGCTGTTGAAAACAATTATCTGCTTATGTAAACAAAACTAAGCAACAGATCTTATGTTTAATGCTAATATGGCAATTCATGAACATGAATGACTAATATGAACCTTGTCATCAACTCATCTTTAAAGAGAAGAACTTGGTCCAAACCAAGTCACTTGGGGAATTAGCGACAAATTTCCCCCAATCCCTGCTTGTATGGGAAGCTCTTAGAATAACAGCTGTTAACCAGACCCAATGCCTTAATTTACTTAAATAGCAAAAGCTTCCCACTGCAGGTATTACTTCCAGACCTTTCTGGGACAGACTGCTAGCAGCCCTTTAACCAGGCATTCCACATTTACCTGACTCGGACTCAGACACACCAGTACTTGCTGTAGTTTTAGGTCTGGGGCGTGGACGGCGTGTCTGCTGTACATTAGGAGCTGAAGGAAGAAACTTTCAATTAATTTCATACTTTTGGTTTGGGGGAAAAAAAAAGACTGGGGCCTTCTTTCCTTGAAATCTGGGGTATATATGCTTTTGAATTAAAATATTTTTCCTATTTTGTTAGCTTTTTTTAAATCACCAAAGCTTCTTAAGAAAGAAACTTAAAACATAAAATTAAGTCAATGAATGAAGAGAGCCATAAGTCTCCAATGTCAAACAATGCTTAAGCTAAACTCCATGTGGCAGGATCTTAGGTTGACACTGAAAGTTTTCAGCATTCCCAAGGATTCACTGGGCCATGATAGTTTTCAAACTTACTCTGTCTCAGTAAGATATACTGAGATACACTACTAGCTGAGTTTGCAATTCAGCTTTAGATGGAAACAATGTTTAGACAAAAAAGTACATGACACACTTAATAAAGATAACAAGGATAGTAATATTCTAGGTCTGTGAGTAGCTTTTAAAAGAGGTAACTTTAAAAACCTTTAATATTCTCAAGAAGCTGTAGTATATGAGGATGGCCAGCAGCAGACGGCAAGACAATCTAATAAAGCAGATGACAATGAAGTTAGGATGAAGATGGAGTGCACATGGAAACAAGAATGGAACATGTGAAAACGGCATTCCAGAGCACAGTGCCATTACCTAATGTTGTTGTCTTGGGAGCCTTGGTCCTAAGAGTGACAGGTGTGAGGGCTGTAGCAAGAACTGGATAGAAAGAAGGAAAATCAACCAAAGACAAATTAAAACTTCACATTTAGGCTAATTTTGAGAATATCTTTAGCCTCAAAACTAACAGGGCAGAGATACTTGTTTCTTCCATATTTGGCTAGACTATGGATGTAGCTCATTACGTCATGACATAGACTTACAAGAAGGCCTGGTACAGAACTAACTAGGTCACAATACGTGAGATGCTCTTCTACATATTTGACTGACTGCCTCCACGACTGTTGAATTCTGCTGATCATATTTTTATGTTTTCACAATAGATGACTTTCTGAATACACTAAAGAAAGCTTTGTTAGTGTCCTTGTGATTCTATAGAAACTCAGGAGATAGCTACCTAAAGGTTTTATTTGTCTACTGTTTGAAAAAAATTAAACAAATTAAAAGTTCATTCGTTGAAAAGTATAAAGACAAAACTAATGAAATATCCCCATTCAAAAAGTAGTCCTTGATTGTAAAAGACCATTGAACCTTCTAGAAAAGGAGTCTCTATCATGGAAACAGTGTTGGAACATTTCAAGAGCATGCATCTTTAACTTTGACAACTTACTACAATCATAATTTTTTAAATGATTGCTCCAATGTATCACAAAGGTTCTAGTTTATGAAGAAGCATTCTGAATAAAGAAGTATATTTTTGTAATTGTTGATGGATACGCAGCATAAACATGACAGACGGAGATTCACATGGAAACACAGGCTTAGTCAGCACTCTTTAAAAATGCACATGTCACAGTGTTGAGCAGTGAGTTACATGGTGGTTTGGTGTCCTGAAGTTAGTTCATGCATGGTGCTCTTGAATTCAATGAATAACTTGACATAGAACCGAGGATAATTTCAAGATAAAGAATGTAATGGAGTAACAACAGAGGATGGTNACTTCCAGAGATATCTTGGGGAGTCCCGAAAGAGCCGATAGAGTGCACCGAGCCTGAGGCCCGGGCCCTGAGCTCCTGATGTGGTCTTAAAGTCCAGGAGTTGCTGGGCTCAGAGGAAAGATGGCGCGGCGGCGCGGGTGTTCTGGCTGGGAGAGGCCCAGCCTCCGGTGGGGCGGAGTTCTCAGTTCCTGCCCCTGGGGGGAACTGCTGACCCGCTGCTCCCAAAACCACCTCTGCGCTGCACTCACGTGTAACCCCAATGTGATCTTAAAGTCCTGGGGTGTCCCTAGCTGTGTCCCCTGGGCTCAGAGGAAAGATGGCGCGGCGGCGCTGGTGTTCTGGCTGGGGGAGGCCCAGCCTCCGGTGGGGCGGAGTTCTCAGTTCCTGCCCCTGGGAGGAACTGCTGACCCGCTGCTCCCAAAACCACCTCTGCACTCACGCGTAACCCCAATGCGATCTTAAAGTCCTGGGGTGTCCCTAGCTGTGTCCGCTGGGCTCAGAGGAAAGATGGCGCTGCGGCGCGGGTGATCTGGCTGGGAGAGGCCCAGCCTCCGGTGGGGCGGAGTTCTCAGTTCCTGCCCCTGGAGTAAACTGCTGACCCGCTGCTCCCAAAACCACCTCTGCACTCACGCGTAACCCCAATGCGATCTTAAAGTCCTGGGGTGTCCCTCAAGAACATGCATCTTTAACTTTGACAACTTACTACAATCATAATTTTTTAAATGATTGCTCCAATGTATCACAAAGGTTCTAGTTTATGAAGAAGCATTCTGAATAAAGAAGTATATTTTTGTAATTGTTGATGGATACGCAGCATAAACATGACAGACACTCTAAGTGTACCTTTGTGTCCGAATCAGTCGTGAGAAATTTTTACGTGTACAGTGTCACAACTCGTCACTCAATGTACCACCAAACCACAGGACTTCAATCAAGTACGTACCACGAGAACTTAAGTTACTTATTGAACTGTATCTTGGCTCCTATTAAAGTTCTATTTCTTACATTACCTCATTGTTGTCTCCTACCAGAAGGAATGGTCCCAAGATGCAGAAGTGGTGATATGATGGTATGGCAGAAAAAGCATCAAGATTAGAAAGACACACATTCTTATTACCCACGGTCGCAGGCACTTCGGTGCTAAGAGCACTGGGTTCAAGATCTGTAGCAGCAACTAATTAAAAACAATGAAATAAACATATGTAAAAAGTCAGTAAGATAACAGTACACTCTTACTGGAATAAGGAATGAGTTTAAGGAGCTGTTTCCAATTTAATACTTGTTACTTGACGATTTGGTCATATTGCACCCTGATAAACATTTCAAGAAGTACTTGGTTGCCACCTATACTTTGTACTAAACCTCTTAATAGAGTCAAGGTGATATTCCTCTAGCTACGTGGATATCTCATTCCTACTACTATTGAAGACTGTCCTAGAAATTTTAGACACCAAAGCCACAGAGATATAACTTGGGCTTTGGTATAGAAGCATTAAAAAAATAATGTCTAAAGGTGCAGGAATACAACAATTTTTCTGTATGAGATCTAGCCAAGGATAAGGCAAATGAGCTAAATATACTCTGAGGACTCATGAGTAGGGTTGGGCTGAGATCTCATGTATGACAAGGGTGATCAGCAAACCAGGACAAGGGACATTTAGTAAGTGTGGTACCAAGTGAACAGCTAGCTCTCTGCTCTCCTTACAAAAATTGAGTATTCTAGATAGATCAGCAGATCACTAATGGTTTTGGGCTCAGATCCAATCTTCTGAAATCTTTCTTTCAAGAACTTCTGTTAACAGAGAAGAATGTAACTAAATCAGTAGTACCAAAAAAAGGGTATGCAGTAATAGAGACAATGCTTAGGCAGAGATCATAAGCAAGTCAGCTGCCACACAAGACCCTAATGTTTTTCCTTCTACACACAGCAATGGAGGCAAGAGTAGCCCACACAGCACTTAAACTCCCACAAGCTCATCCTTCTACCATTGGCCTTCCTATGGCTTCCCTGGAGCTTCTATAAGTACCCCTGTGACCAGACACTCAATTTACCAGGTTTGGTTAGAGGAGTCTCAGGAGTTGGTGTGGTCTGAGGTTTGGGGCGTGGACGACGGGTTCGTTTTGGTGTTTTAGGAGCTGAGGAAAGAAAATCTTCATTATTACAAAGTTTGTAGTTCAAAAGCTATGGGAGGGTGCTAAATTTAGTAAAACATCAGAATTTTTCTCATACTTCAGGCAATTCAAATTTTCAACTTTTTAATTTGAAGGCCTATTGGATAGGTCAAGAGGTGAAGAGCAAAAATAGAACTTGTATAGAATGGAACCGTTAAGGAGCCAAGAATAGTGGCACACACCTGTAGTCCTAACCCTTGGGAGGTTGTGATAGGAAGAGTGCTAGCTTGAGGAAAACCCAACTGAGATACTAAGAAAACTTGAGGCCGGACTATATAGAGAGAACCACTCTTCATACAAAGATGCTGAGAATTCTTGCTAAAACATGGTGGTGGCAGCAATGACTGGTCAGGAATTTTTTTTTTGAAAATTTGTGAAAGTAAGACTGCACATATATAACTAACTGAAATGTTAATCAACAAACAAAGGACACATGGTAGAAGTGGATGAATGGTTAAACAAAGTGAAGAATTTCAGATCTTTAGGAAACCCCTCAATAGTATAGAAATGGTTAAAATTATGAAAACTGCTTTTGCGAGTCACACTCCCCAAGAGCACACACAATGATGAAATGATTCCATGTTGTTACAAGCCTGACAGATGATGTGGGTTAGATTAATGGCGGGTCTCACAAGGGGCAAGTTCTTTGAAGAGTCTTATTGATTTTCATAGAATGGCAAAGAGAATGATGGTGTTACCACAGGAAGGAGAACATGTGACTATGACACTGATGGCATGAGTTTGGCAATGGCAAGACAAAGGACACAACCAGCATCACAGCATGTTAATACCTTTTGTTGTCACCCAAGTCTCAGTTCTGAGTGTCACAGATTCACGTTCTCTTGAAGGAACTAAGCAAAGGCATTAAAATAAGCCAAATGATTGTTCTATACAATTGAAAAAAAAAAACCAGATCTTTTCTTCATTATGAATCTCCCTAGCATAGTAAAGTCAGGTAGCCATTTTGTCACTGTTCATTTCTCATCTAATGAATAACCCAGAATGGACTGTGGAGGCATTGCTTAGCTCTCAGATTAGGTAAGAGACCAAGGCATCAGCATGGTGAACTAACTGGTGGGGTTGCTTCATCACAGACAAAGGAAGAGTGCGCTCTTATAAGAAAGATGTTGCTGAAGTCTACCAGCCCAATCCTCCCCTGCTCTGCCCTATCACATTCCTAAGACCTTGATATGCATGTCCAAGAGGATATGCACATTCTCTGAGATATAGAAAGGATTACTACAGCCTTGAAGGGAGAGCTCATCCATAGCAATACTCCAAAGACTCCTCTGACTAATTTCAATTATATCTCCTGCTTCACATTTTCTTCCCTTCCTCTCTTTTAGTCAGCCAGGCTCTAGTATGATTTCAAGACTCTACTCCTTTTTAATCTCTAATCCCTGGCTCCAAATACTTACTTACCTAAGACTTTTTGTCTATACCCCAAAATTCATCATGCTCATGTACAGATTCTTCCTATACCATCTTCGACTATACTTATAAAGGTTTCCACTCTGTCTTGCAAAAATCAAGATATAACCTCCACATCTATTTCACTCAAAGGTATTAGTAGGATAAGGAGGAGGTTAAAGGTATGTAATAATGCTTTTTATTTGGATTGAATATAATTATCCCAAAGTAATTTTATTTTTAGGAAATAAAAGGTTGTTACAAAGATGTATGATTATAGAGAAGGTTGCACATAGGAAGCAGTATCTCCTTGCTCACAGGCTTCCCTTTCAACATTGTTTGCTTGACATGTGTACAAAGGAGATACTTGACCACCCACCCCTCCCACACAGAATTGTATACTTGCTCTACTTAGGATACACTGGAGGTTCTCAGTCATTCAGAAAACTCCCACAGCTCTGCTAGGTCACACTGCTGAGGTTGTTTTAAACTGGCTACATAGGCTTTACCTGGTTTGGACTCGGTTACTTCAGGACTTGGTACAGGCTTTGGTTTGGGACGTGGACGAAGTTTTTTCTGTGGCTTTTTGGGAGCTAAAGGAAGAAATTATTGGATTACTTTGTATTTTCATCATTTATGAGTCAGGAAGCCATGGAAGGTGCAAAGATGACAGCTCGCTGGTTCTCACATGTTCATCATCTAGTTTTTTTTTTCTTCAATCATAAAAAGTTTTATGAAGAAAAAAATACTATTTAATTATAAAAATCAAGGCTAGTAATTGTTATCTAAGTTTCAAAAGATGGCTTGGCCGGAACGAAAATGGATAGGAACAATTCCTAAATTTGAGTGGGTAGTGTGCATTTTTACTCTGATCTTTAAAAATATCTATGATATGTTCTCTATATAATTATCAAATAAAATGTATTAAATAGAAACAAAACAACAAAGTATTTTGCCAACAGGAAAAAAAAAAACGTGTAATGTAAATACAGGCCCTTTGGGCACCAAGAAGTTGTTAATACTTCTCTGTGTACCTGAGACTTGTGACATGTTTGAAACACAGCTGCAGGAAAAGCACCCTTCAAACAAAACACAAAACAGGACACAACTCCAAGTAGGTAATGTGGCAGATAAATGGCCCAAAGAAGTTTCATGTGTAACATCTTAAAAGCAGACAATTATAAACTCTTCATAATTTTAGATGAATATAAGTGAATGGCTGCAAAGACCCACCAACTTTTGCTATGACAAGAAGACTTGTTACAAAAATAGCTTAGCAACATTACCTACACAACAATGAACCTGGAGTCCAGATTCTCACTGCCCAAGGTCCCGATGTCGTCCTTGACCGGTTTTTGTTGTGTTCGGTTTCTCTAAAATTTTTACGTATAACTCAATCTTGTAAATGTTTATGATATATATATAGATTTTATAGTTGACAGGGTTCCCTTTCTTATATTAATTGAGAAATAGACTCTCAAACGAAAAAAGAGTTTGCTAAACTTTTGTTGGGATGGTTGTTGGTTTCAGCCTTTTAACTACCTGACTGACTAAAAGAAAGGAGGGGAATAAAATGAGGGGGAGATATAAACAAGCATGGTAGTCAATATGACATTCTGTAAGGGTTTTAATAAAAGACTTCTAACCTATATAGAAAACACTACATTAGAAAATATTTTAATGCATTCATTTAGTATAGCCTTAGAAAAGTAAGTTAAAAAGCATAACATGAGTTACGATGTTTAAGTAAACACTGATACAAGTTTGAAGCATATATAAAAAAATAGTCATTACATGGCTTGTGTTGATCTTGCCAATCTTGTGGAATTTGACACCTCCATACAAACCATAAGCAAGCAGCATAAAGGAGGCTACTAGTTTAACACCCGATGTAGCATCTGTCTTCCCCAGGAGCATAAAAGGTGGAAATCAAAGAGTCTGTCTGTGTGTGATGCAGTGACTAGTATCTTACCTAAACTCTGAATCAAATCTTCATAGCCCCTCTTCTACTGGCCTGATAGAGCCTTTCAAAGGCAATAGCATCAACAAAGTGAGTGAATGCCTACAGTCCATCTGGACTGGACTGTGTTTCTGGCTGACCCTCTATTTCCTCTACTGATCAAAATCCTGTACAGTATTCAAGGTCCAAACCCAATCAACTTTAATATTGTCTTTTTCTAGATTTCAGATTGTTATGTTGCGGGTATATTTTGCAGCATGGCCTCAGTTGATTGTAGCATAAAAGGAGGAGGAGGAGGAGGAGGAAGAGGAGAAAAGAAGAAGAAGAAGAAGAGGAGGAGGAGGANGAAGAAGAAGAAGAAGAAGAAGAAGAAGAAGAAGAAGAAGAAGAAGAAGAAGAAGAAGAAGAAGAAGAAGAAGAAGAAACAACAAGAACAACTAACTTTCTACAGCAGGTCTATTATTTACAATTGCAAATGTGAGTCTGAGAAAATGTACAGGGCTTAGGATTTGTTTACTTAAACTAAATATACCAAGTTTGCTAGTGTAGTTTCACTATTAAGATTTGAATAGAAATGTATAGTTTGGAATTTACTAAATACAAAGTTGCAATAAAAGACCTTACATTGAATTTCAAAATGAAAAAAAAAAAAAGATATTCCAGCTCTTACTGGGTCTCACCCACCTGCATTTTCCTTAAAACATCAACAGAAGTTATTGATGCTGCTCGAGTCCTCTCACTCAGAGGTGTAAGAGCTGCTACTGCCTACCACAAGCACTGCTTTGAGTCTCTGATGGGACAGACCATCAGGTTCACCCAGAAGCCATGTAACTCCCAAATTTACCAGTTTTTGTTTGAGGTGCTTGAGGGCTCAAGGTGGCTTTAGGTCGGGATCGTGGACGGTGGGTTCTTTGTGATATTTTGCTAGCTGAGGAAAGAGAAACCTCATGTTACTTTAGCCCTTATGGCTTTGGATACTGCAAAGAGCGCCTTCAATAGCTCTCAGATTTCCTAAACTGGCAGGAGTTTGGTTTTTCAGTTTGAATTTTTTACTCTTCTTAAACAAGCATGTCTTTTTGTCATTGATGGTGGTTTGGAGTAAATTCCTGTTTATAGTTGAGTTGCTTGTTCAGTGCAAAAAGACTCATACTCATTTGGAGAAAGCAATAGACCTCCACGTTGGAGAAAATGATCGAAAAGGAATCAGTTAAGGAAGAGTGGGAGAGATTTGGGTCACAGTATGATAGAAGCCAGTAATTTAACATTTCAAATGGGTCCACCCCTAATTTGTCAAATTTATAGTAACACATATCATCACTTAAATCATTACTTACATATATCATTGTGTTCATATCATTACTTAAGATATATCACCAAAGAAATGAACAGACCATATAATCATTTTCAAAAACAAGTATAGAAACCTAGATGTTCAAAGGAGTAGTTGCCATTGATGGGCAGTCATTCCACTGTGGTTAAAACTCAGTTGTAATGCAGAATTCTGAGATGCACAAGACAACACAGAACTCTGAAGTTCCGTGTGGCTATTAGTGTTTGAACTAAGTTCATGTTTAGCTCCCATAAACACAACAGGAAGCATGTCTGTAAGAAGCTTTGAACTCTCTAGCAGATGGCTAAAGATGATGGGTACTTTCTCAGGAAGGTGGAAAGGCCACCTCACGGGGATGGAGACTTAATGGATTATACAATGAGCAACAGAAGCACTTACAAGTAAGAGTGTTTGTTACCTAGTGTTGTCCCAGCGGCCTCAGCTCTAAAAGCAACAGGTGTTTCAAGGTCCGTAATAGGAACTGAATTAACAAATATGAGCTTTTAAAAAACATGGATAAGCACACAATATTTGTTTCAAAATGATTCTACTAGCATAGCACAGAATCTAGAATGTGTATATGTATATAAATATAATATGTAATATATAATATACAAATATATATATATATATATATACATACATATACATATACACACATATTTTTTTCTGGCTGAAATATATTATGAACTGAATTGTGTCTTCATAATTTATATACTGAAGAGGTAAATCAAACTGGGCTGTATTTGAAGACAGTATGTTTAAAGATGTAACTAAGGGATTATAAGGTAGGGGCTCTCCAATTTGTCAAATGTCCTTATTAGAAGAGACAGTAGGTATGAATATATATGGGCAAAAGGCCATGTGATGATATAGCAAGGCAGCCATTTATGATCCAAGGAGAGGCATCGGGGAAAACCAGACCCAGAAGCACTTTGGTCTTTGAGTTGTAACTTCCAGAGCTATAAGAATAGATTGCTGTTAAGAAACCAATATGTAACACTGTGGGATGGCTGTCCTAGTAAAACTCAAGGCAATTACTAATCCTTCTGTCCAGACAGACACACAGTAGCTAGCACTGTTCTCCCGGACAGGCATCATCATTGCTCTCACTTTGTAATGCTGCAGGCAAGCCGTTCCTCATGTTACAATGCTTATCTTACTCTAACAGAAAAGATTTCAGGATATCTTTACCCATGCCCATACATGTGCTTCTAATGTTTTGTAAGGACTATATAGAAATCTAACTTGTATTTTGGGACACTGAAAAGAAAATAACTTTCATAACAGGTTATGAAAATATGACTGCATAAAAAGTTCTATAGTTAAGAAATACATGAGAAGCGATGAAAAAAACAAACTTCTCATGATTTCATTAGCTGCCAGAGAAGTAAAACATCTTAGATGCATCAGTTCCAATTGTAAAGGTCTTGCCAGCCAATAATGCCCTCTTTCTAAGGGACACCTGTAACAATGTGATATTTGCAACATTTGATGGTTCTCAGGCTCTTTGAACCGAGGACCCTTTGTTTATCATGGAGACCTAGTGTATCTAGAGTTGGGTAGCTTTAAGTTTGTGTTCTCTCAGACAAGTTTTGGGGATTAAAAATAGATAAACTTGAGTTATTTTAAAGTTATGGTTCAACATACTAGAAAATTTTTAAAAATCTCTAGGGATTTCAAGGCTTGGTAACCTTTCTTGAGTTCTGGACCATGTGTGAAAGCTGTACCCCATAAAACATTATTTTATCTTTTGTTTTAGAAGGTGCTTTTGAAGGGGAAATACCAATATACCAATTGAAATTATTAGTTGAGAAAGTCAAGACTAGAATTTTCAAACAATTCTCCTAAAATTATCTGATTGGGTTAACATGGTTGAGAATCATCTAAATTATGATAGAGAGAGAGAAGACTTCAATTCATATTAAGGTTGGAGTTTACAATTTAAAGGTCTGATGTTATGATGTTATAACCTGATGTTATGCTATTCAGACTACTAAATCAGATTGATAATATGCTATTCAATGTACGCAATCGCATTGACAACATATTAACAAACAAAAGAGAAGCTCGGCAGGCACAAATCAGAGGTAGGCCCAACAAAGACACATGAAACTGGTTTAACAAAGAATTTTTGTTAAACCAAAACTATAAAGCAACATGTAAATACCTTAAAGCAATTTATGAGGCACACAAACTAGATCCATGCACATAACAAACAACAGGCAAGTGCTTCTAAGGATGCTCAGTTAAAATGGAATGAAGGATGTAATTGGGTGGCAACATGATCCCATGTTGATGATGAACAATGACGATGAACAGAAAATGTATTTGCTGAGAGTCAGGAGTACCATTACCTATTGTGGTCACTGGATCCTCTTTTAAAGGAGTAACTGGTTCAAAGACTGGAGTAGGAACTAGCCAGAAATAACAAAACCAAAGTAAACAAAAAGTTCAATCCAAACATTAAACTTATCAAAACCTACTATATTCAATTAAAACAAATTCTAGCAGAATAGAAACATTTCTGAAACACACTTGAAACACTCAGCCATGTTGTTAACTCTGAACCAAGAGAAAATAGTATCTCAGCTCTTAGATGTGAACTCATCTCTTAGGAGGGAACCAAAAGCCTTGTAGGTACAGGCCTGTCAGTTGTCCTCATCCTCTTATGATCTGAGCCTACTTAATGTGTTGAACAGATAGCTAAGGTTTGAATACAGCTTGTGTCCTCTGAGGCCCAGCCCACAGGTACTGTTAGAAAGCAGTGGTACCTTTGGATGGTGAGATCTAGTGAAAAGATCTTAGGCCATTGAGGGCATGAGATGGCTTGCACAACCCCTTGATAGTTCTGTATAACCTTTTGAGCTTTCCAGAGAAGATAAATATTAGAGGAAAAAGAAATTGGCTCTTCCAGTGTTCTTTATTCCTGGTTTGAAATATGATCACTTGCTAGATCGTATATATACACCTACCATAGCATCACATCATGAGGTGATACAGCTTGGAATAGCCTTCACCACAGAACCTGTGATGTGTGGCTATGAGAATCCAAGTATGTGAAGTAGACAATCCTCTCCTTTGTAAGTAGCCCACGCTAGTAGTTTTGTTATAGTGAACAAAGCTGACTGATATCTAGACCACGTCCACCTCACCAAAAAGATACCCAACTTGAGTACTTAAGAGAACATTACAAGGGACAGCTACTCTGTCTGTGGCATAGCAAGGCACCCAAAGAAAGTGTGGCCATAAGTCAATTATCTGGTGAGCTCCAAGCTCCTTAGTTTGACATTAAAAACTCTTCAACATGCCCTATAATCCATTATATGCAGGAGCCTCATGAAAGCCATTTAGTTCCTAGAAGCCTTATCTTTTTTGAAAGAGGAAACTTGCTCCCTTTCACTGGCTCTCCTGCATGCTCTGCCCTTCTGAACTTCCCCATTATTCTCCCTTCAAGTCTACACTATCTTCTCTGTAGGGATTACTTTTACATTTATAAACAGTTTTAGGAAACAAACACACGACAACCAAAACAACGTGCCACAGAGACCATAGCCTGCCTCTACAGAGCCTGAAGTATCAACTCCCTAGCACCATACAGAAAACACTTATTGTGGCCTTGTTGTTATCCAGTGCTAACTATGTATGACTCACAGCCCTTGACAGTAACTGAAAAATCGTCTCTCACTAGGACAATCATATACTTGTTCTCTTGCTTACTCTGATCGCTTGGTAATGACTAGCATAGCCAGGAAAACAACCAGGGCAGAGAAAATCCTAGTATGCAGAACATAAGGACTCGCTGCCCCTGTCCCCCGCCTTACCCCTTATCTGAGTTATTGACCCTCAGTTGCTATTGTACTTTCTGTGGGATAGGCTGTCAGAATTCTTAACCCAGGAGCTACACATTACCCAGTTCTGTTGGAGGTGCTGCAGGAGTCCTTGTGGTTTTAGGTTTGGGATATGGATAGTCTGGTTGTTGAGGCAGTTTGGGAACTGAAGGAAAAAAATATCAGGTTAATACAGGATTTTGGGTTTCAGAAATGGTGTCTAGGAATACACTTCTTATGGTTTTGTGAACTTCAAGAAATTTCCCTTTTGAGCTTTGGTATATTTGTCTTTGTTTTGATATTGTGCTTTTTTTAAAATTTCACTTGCATTTGTCTGAGAAACAAAGCTCATGAAGAAATATGAGTTTATATATCAAGAATATTTCCTATAGGTTCTCATAAGGACTCGTGAGTGAAGACATGCTCCAAAGACTTGAAGAGTTATAGCATGCACAAGTACAGGTGTGGGTGTTTCATGCTAATGGTAGTATGGATAACTTCAAATGACCAGTCTTGAATACATTTTCTACCTTCATCCACAACAAAGCAAAGTTTTATCATTCCTTAAAATGGCAAAAACTAAATAATGTAGTTGGTGAAAATGCAGAAATCTAGAGCTTCAAAAAGATCCATCCATACTATAAGAACTACACAAATTAACTTAGCCTAGAAGGTGCATAGGTTCCCCTGTAGCCATGAACAGAGATGGATGCCCCACAGCAAAAATGTGGATGTGATAAACCTAATATGCACAGAAGCAGAGATAAGACGAATCTAAGGTGTGATAGTGAATCTATAGGCATATATATATATATATATATATATATATATATATATATATATATATATATAAAATTTTCCAATAAGTTGACTCTCATAAAAATAAGAGTCCTTTTAACACACATAAACATATTAAGTAGTTGGATGACAGAAAATGCAGAAGCTTTGTGAAGCAGCGGTCATGAGAATGATAAAACGGGAAGGAAATGAAGTTGCAGAAGAACATGATATACCATTACCTAATGTTGTCCCTGGAGCATCAGTACTAATAAATGGTTTAAGGCTTGTAGCAGGAACTGATTGAAAGAATCAAAGAAACCATAGAAACCTTATGAATGCGTGGAATATTAGAAAATTTATCTTACCAGTAAAGACATGTTTTCTTGGGCTGCAACATTATTTTTTAATGTTCTTAACTCTGAAGAAAGTGAATATATTTTGTTTCTTTAAATACTTCTCCAAAGAATCACTCATTTGATTTAGAGATTATTCACAGCATTTGGACTCTGCTGAGTATATCTCTTTGAGCTCAGGTATAGAATTCTACTGCTGGCTAATTATCCAATTTTAACTAACACGAGAGTGTATAGAGAAAATATGACTCATCATCAGAAAAAGAAACCCAGAACTTGTATAAAAGGTAAAAATCAGAGTATACATTGACCAGTGCCAAATGCAACAAGCAGTTCAGATATACATAATGGTTTGCAGACTCTGTGGTGATTTACAATGACTCCCTAACACTTTTGCGACAGCAGACATAAAGTTTGTATTTGTATCTTCCCTTGAGTATTGCTGGAAACATGACTTAATAGAACCAGACAGAGAGAAACAGGTGTAGAGGGTGAGAAGGGGGCAGAGGGAAAAGGGAAAAAGTGCTAAGGTCACACTAATACATACACATGGAGGACACTAACATATATATAGTTTGTCTGTGATGTGTGCTCATAGCTATATATAAGTTGAAATCACACCCATTAAGAGGTTAAGTCTTTGGAGAACACAGTTACTTAACAAGATAAGGAATCACTCCTTAGTTTTCATCATCATTGAGTTGGGTTATCATGACTTCTATGAACAGAAAGAGAATGATCTTATAAAAAAAATGAGAACTATTAAGTCTCAAAGGATTGAGTTGACGATTTCAGCCCTGCCTGTCTCTTTAATTCATTCTGTAAGCCCATTTGGCAGATCTGCCTGGGAAGTCAACTTTGTCATGTCCTCCATGTGTTAGCCTTTGTTTCTTCATCCTTCCAACCTTCAGATCCTGAGCTAACTTCTTACTATTTTGGATATTTCCACAAGGCTCCTAATATGTAGCATTTGGGTTGCTCTCCTTATTTTACATTGGCATAAACATGCTATCTTACATTACTTTTGGTTTTTGTGGGAACAGCTGCTGGTTTTGTTGTATTGCCAACTAATTGGTCAATGAAACACACCTCCTACCTCAGAGCCCTGAGCTGAGGTGGCTTAGGAGATCAAGTGTGAGCTTAATGAGTATAGATATGAGCAGGTCATTTGGCCCAAACTATATTAATCAGTCTTATCTTTAAGATGTGAGTACAATCAGAGAGTAAGTAAATAAAAAGGCCACTGAGAGTCACTACTCTTAAAAGGAAATCATAAGCTGCCTAGCTATGTGGTGTTCTCTTTGCAAACTAGTTGTTTTTACTCCAAAGAGATATGTAGGATACCCTCTAACACAGAATAAATCGCAAACCACATATTTACCCAATATTGTCTGAAGTACTTCTGGATGGGGTGTGGTTTGAGGTTTGGGACGTGGACGGCGGACTTTTTTTGTTGTTGAAGCTGATAGAAGAAAATTTAGAATTAACTCTGTGCTTACGAGTTCATATTCTCCACCTAGGATGATATACCCTGTCTTTTTTTTTTTTTTCTTAAGCCTTTAATAGTTTGAGATAAGATTCAAACCTATCATTAAGGTTTGAATTTTTTCTCTAATATATTAACATATTTCTTTAATAATAGAAAATCCTCCAGCTACAAAAATAATCAATAATTATATTTAAGAAATAGAACTTAGGAGCGATCCCTAATTTTTGAATGTGCCTCTAACCGCAGATTGGTTATAACTCCACGTTCAACTCTAGTGGTGTAAATTTTGAACCAACTCTACAGTAATGCTATTAGTTAAACATGACTGTGCCTAGGGAAGTTCTGCACTTAGGGGTTTACTAGAGTATAAGTGTTTTTGAAAGTCACTGAAACAACTGTAGAGCCAAAACCAGTTACACAGAACTTGAATGCAGAAAGCAAACTTCTCATATGAGCTTCACTGTTCCACCACTAGAGATTCATTAGAGGCCTAAAGGAGAGCCAGATGTCATAACTATTCAAGGAGACACTGCCTAACGTGACACAATTCCAAGGCAGCGCATAGATCAGATAGCTGTATTGGATTAAGTCAAGATTCCTTTCTGTTGAAAAGTAAGAAAATTTTCAATACTTTGAGATGAGTCCTGTAGCAGGATGACACCGGGGTGTCACCATCATCTTCTCAGCAACCATGGCAAAGCTCAACAGTGACCAGAAACAAGTACCCACAGAAGGATAGGAAGAACCATTACCTAGAGGTAGAGCAGGAGTGATAGGTCCCAAGTCTGCTGGGAGAATGATCAAAGGCAATTTAAAACAAAGAAATGATAACCCCATCAGAAAAGCCATCAAATTCTCCCCAATATGAGGTTTCCCAGACTAGTACCGGTTCTATAGTCAACAATAACAATAACAACAAATTCCAAAAACTTTAAAGTTTCTATATGAGTCCACAGATGTTTATACAACATGACTCTATCCTTGACATAGTTAATAGCAAGTCTGCTTACTTATCTACAGGGTTAGCTATAAGCTTTGATTGCTTTTAAATTAGCAATAATGTGATAGAAAATTCTGCTTAGGCGAATGTTATACATGAATAAGATCTTATTAGAACAATTATGATAAATAACAATTTGAGTAATTAATGTGAAAGCCAATTATGGTGAGTCTGTATAATGGAAAACAAATCCTAGAGTCATGATGAATATGATTATTGATATATTTAAGGAGACACAGTGAATATTAATTTCACTGTACTGAAGAAAAATTAGACAGTGCTTGATTTTGTTGAGAGTCTACTTTGAGAAAAAGATGAAGGCTTATGTTTGAGCAAAAGCAAAAAGAGATCTAGCCCTGGACGATCAGTTTGTCTATGAAACTTGTTACTATATCTCTTAATTATGAAGGCAGAAAAGACCTGGCTCTGAACAGTAGCAGGATATACCAATGGGCTCAAAGTAGCCATTGGAGTTGGGCATCTGTGCTCTTTGCGGACCTTCCAAAAATAACATCATTGTTCAATTAAGCAAATATCACCCTTCTCAGTCAGGCAATACTCCTAGCTCCTATCTTCCTATTGTCTGTCCCCTCTCCCCCAAGACAAGGCACTTTTTTGTCTCTGTAGGACTCAGGCTCATTCTTGCTGGCAAATCTATAAAGGCTAAAGGTTTCAGGTTACATGTATTAGCCCATATATACATTTTGTTAACTGAAGAACTTATTATTTGCCTAACAGTTGGTAAAACAGTGACTACTTGCTGTGGCCCCCTATCCTTTACTTCATTCATGGGAGTTGTTCCTTTGGTCATCTAAGTCACTTGTTACCTCTAGTGCATAGCTCACAGATGATAATGTGGCCTTTCATCAAATAAACTAAATAGATGGGGTTTTCCAATTTACAATCAAAGAGCAAAGTATAATTAAATGTCATAGGAAGAAAACAAAAAAAATTTTCAGGTGTCAAAGAATTCCTCATGAAAAAAGCCTAGGAAAGCCTAGGGATTGAACAGAACACCATACTAGTGGTAGCTGCTTCCTAAGGCCTTCACCCTTAATTGCACATGTAATCACCACTTTAGTCATACCCAGAGAAGAGCTACATGAGCCAAGAACCACATTTACCTGGCTTATTATGAGGTATCTTTGGGCTTTGGGTGGTTTTGTATTTGGTACGTTGACGGTGAGTTCTTGGTCTTGGTGGTTTTGGAGCTAGAGAAAGCAAGGTGGTTACTGTGATTGTATGAGTTCAGGACTAAAGAAAGATGAACATGTGAATGTAAAGTTTCTGAGACCTCAGATTCTCGAGTTAGAGGGGGAAAAATGTCTCCGGTTTGGAATTATTTCTTAGTAATATGTATGTAAAACCAGTTTGGTCAGCTGACAGTCGAGACAGACTGTATGACATTGTTTTTATTATTCTGAAAACTTAATTGTTAATTGCTAGCATCAGAGAGGTTTCAGACCCAAAGAGAGTCAGATGCATGGTATGCTATCACATCAGAGAGACCTGGGCTAACCTGCTTTTGGATAACTGTCCTTAGAAAGACTCAGTTTCGGGATACAACCCATAAAATTAGCATTTTATATGTGTTTTTCACTTTCTAAAATCACTTGCATACAATGAAAGTCTTTCATATCTTCAAAATAAAAAGAACTCAAGAACCACAGCTTAAGGGGAGGCACTCGGAAGTGGGTCTGATCGTTTATCTTTAACGTGGACTACTGAGTACTGATTAGACTCATAGGTTCTGTAGAGCAAGATAATGGGAGTGAAGGGTGATATCTACAGGAGCTATAGAGAGGCTTAATGGATGGTATCTTCAGGAGCTGCAGAGAGACATATAACTAAACAACATGCTTTAAGTACCCTGGACATATTTAAAATGTGAAATACAGTTAATGGTAAGACATTTTTGTGAAAGAAAAAAAATCCCCTGACCCAGATAGATATGAATCAGACCATAAGCAGCGAATGTAAAGACTAAAGACTAAAAAAGAAGGTAAGGACTAAAAAGGTTATTACCTAACGTTGTCACGGATGCCTCGGTTCTCGTAATTACAGGTTCAATGTCTGTAGTAGTAACTGACCAAAAGCAATACATGACAGAAATTTAGAAATGTACAAAGTAATTCATCTTAAAGGTGATACATTTTAAGCCTGTTAAGCCTGTTATTTTTTTTCCTTAAGGGAATAAGAGATGGTTTATTTCACAGATATTTTGAGTGACCATGAGCCAGAAACACATATTTAGATTACCCTAAATTCCATGCTTCAATGTGGAAACAGTTTCATGAAGTTTGTATAGTTTTATAGAACAGAGAAAGTCATAAATCAAGGTAAATTTTAAATACATTGGTGGGTACATTAGAGAGGCAGGTATAGATTTTCTATAGGTCTAATATGCTATCTGATAACATTCTTAATTTTTGGATTGGTGGAAGAAGTCACAGGATGTTAGTTCTGACACAGATGTAATCAAGGAATCTAAGACAGCTATGTTCAAAAGCATTTTTAAAGTCAAGGGAAAGTCTATTACTGCCAGTAGCTGGCTGGATTCTCTGCCCACTTATACTATAAGACACTTAAACAATTTTTACCCAGAATGGCTGTGAAGTTACTGAAAACATTTCCCTGTATTTGACCGTCTAATTCTACCTCTTCTGACACTGTTGCTGTACAGTCATATGATGTGGTATACTAACTTATTCTGAAAATGGCTATGGAGGCTTCTGTTATATTTCAAACATATTCACCACCATTATTTTTTGATGGTTGCTAGAACAGGAAATGTATTGTCAATTGTACGGTTTTCTGAAGATCTGTGACAAGCACACAGATGTAAACCGAAGGCCTTCTGTTTGTAGTAAATGTGTTGCTTACTATATTTCTGTGTTTACTTATCTCAAATGGATAGTTTACATGCAGTTATCCAGTGTGTGAACAGATATGGAGGACTGGCAGTATTGCTCAGCAAAGGATCCTTCATGTAGCACAAATAAAAACTCAATTTCAATTCGCAGACCTCCGCCCCCAACTGAAAGAATAAAGATAATTCAGAATAGAAGGAAAATCATACAACTTTTTAAAAATCTCAGTATATGTGATTTCTATAAATGAAATACATCTTCATTGACCAGAAATGAAGAATTATAATTCTGGTATTAAATCAGTATCTTTTTGTATTTTTCTTTTCACTAGATCTAGGAGATTTCATGTAAGTTTCGATTTTATTATAATCTAAAGTCCTCTAAGCATTGGTATAAGAGATTGACTTTCCCTGATTGTTCAGGAAACCAGAGCATGAAGCTGGATGAAAAGGCAGCAGTGATCAGCATCCAAATTAATGATACACAGAAATGATGAAGGAAGCCAGGACAAGGTGATGAAGTCATTGTTAGGACTTTTCACAAGATGAGTGTCTCAGTGAAAGGTCCATTCACATTTGAATACTGTGGAATCCACATTTGAATACTGTGGAATCCAGGAAGAAAGGACAGTTATTAGAACTGATAAGCCATTATCACAGGCTCCAACCGACTTTATGGTCTCACACACATGCAAAAAAAAAGATTCAGGAAGTCCCTGCTTTGAAGGATGGATGGACAGAGTCCTCTGGATTTGGGCAGTATTAAGTGCTGCAAGCAATCTGTTTGACTCTGAAGGTCAAAGGAAGGACAATGTCCAGGTGCTTTTAGTTGAGCAGATGCAAGAATGCCTAGCATTGGGTTAAAAATGGCCTCTGCCAAATATAGCATGTAACAAATAGGACAAGTCTGAATGGTGATGAAACTGGACATACAGATGATGAGAGAGATGAGAGGTGAACTCTCAGGGAAACATGAGCTAGGAAGACATGTGTTACCTATAGCTAGGGCAGGGGCTTCACTTCCAAATGTGACCGGTTCATGGGCTGCAGCATCAAACATAAGAGACACATGAAGAGAAAACAACCTTAAGTGCTTATGATATTTAGTTCACAGATAAAGAGCACAGTTTATTCTGGCTTGATGCAGACTGCTTTCTTGATGGGCTTAATTTATAACGAGAAGATCTCTTAGTAAATGAGAGTTTTATACTGGTTGGATTCTTTGGAGAAGTTTTCAGTTGTAAACAGAATTTTCAAAACTATTATATCAGTTTTTTTTTAATGTTGTAGAAAACCACCCAGTTACCATTTAAAGTATCAACAAGTAGTTCAAAGGAAGCCAAGTCCTATGTGGTAAGTCTCTCAGTTGTGCCCATTACAGAGAACACATGTTCCCTCCTGTGTGCAGTATCTAAAAACAGCTAGCAAAGTCACTTTAAATTGTCACAGGTGCAGAAAAGTCCAACTTCTGTTCATTATAAACTCAGAAAGGTCTAAAAATGCTTTTTATAGCATATGGGATATATAAGGCTATCAGGTATAAAATGTTATTTCCTATATGCAGCGTGAGTACTTTCAGAAAACAAAGAACAAAATGATGGTGCTGTGTTATCTTACTAGTTTCATATAGAAACCCTTTCAGTGACATTTCCAAATATTAAAGTGTGTTAAACTAGGACAGTGGGAATTATGTTTACCGGATTTAGTTGGTGGCATATCAGGTGTGGCTTTGGGTTTAAGAAGCAACCGCTTCCCAAGGTATTACCATGAGTTAAGCTGGGAATGTGGAAATCAATGTCATGTGCATACTCTTTTCCCATGTTCATGCTAAGGCATTGAAAATGTAAGACATTAATTACCAGGCTTGACTTGGGGTACCTCTGGCCTGCGTGTGGCTTTAGGTCTCTGGGGTGGTTTGGGAACTAGAAGAGAAGGTATTAAAATTAGCATACTGGTTATGGTTGTGGCTGTCAAAATTAAGGATGTATAAACTGAGAAACTCTCTGTGTAGACTCAATTCAAATATAAAAGTAGTTCCTGGAACAGTGGAAATCATGCTCAGTTTAGCTCTTCATTTGTACCATTAGTTTTCCATGGAAGAACAATCCTAAGAAAATGCCTAAAATGTTTCTTTGAGTCAAAGTAGACATCATAGGACTTTCTTCTTGAATACACTATTTAAGGACTAAGTATCATTTTTACCACTTTGCTTTGCTTTTGGTACAAAACAGTAAGATAGGGAATTTTAAAGTTACTCAAGAAGAAACCTTGAAAATGACCCATAAACATCTGTTATTAATACAAGAAATAATGACACGTGGCTAACGATTTGGGGGAATTTCTTAAAATGATCAGAGACAAACTGAATTCTGAGAAGTTACAGTAAAACAATTATAGTCACAGTATCACCACTAAAAAGAATAACAGTTATCCTGGAACATTGAATGGTCTCAAGTTACAAAGACAAACCACCAGTTTTACGCTGGACCCCAGATCATAATCAGCCTATGGTATGCAAACATACTAAAAACATTCACTAATGGGAAATGAAATTGGAAAAATGTCTGTCGTTTGTTTAGTCCAAGCAGACTACAGACATCTGTGAGGAAGAACAGATGGCTCTCTGAACACCAGGACATGTGACTGAAGCACAGAGGGTCAGCAGAGAATGGGGAAGCTGTGTATAAGACCACAGCGCTTCCCTACCCCAGCGTAGCAGATTATACTGGAAGATTTCTCCAGGTTCCGGGCTCTTCCGGCCCACACCGGAAATAAAGGAAAGCATGGTTGATGGGGTGATGGGGTCAGAGAACTTCAGCCATGCTCTGGTTGGAGACCATGAGAAGAAAGAGTGACTAGACAGAAAGAGAGGATGCAGAATTACCAATTTTGGGTACCAAGATCTCCAGTGGCACGGTAGCAGGTTCAAGAGCTATGGAAGCAGAACACCAAGAACAGTAATTATACCATGGAGTGGCATCCTAAGCAGAAGCTGTGCACAAAGTCTCCCTTACTCTCATTTTGCTTCTCCTACTCAATCCACTCTTGCTTTCCCATACCTCAGCAGTCCTCCACATGAATCAGCTGTAAGACTCTAAAGATTCTTGCTTTAATAATCCACTTGGTGGGCCAGCTTTTCACATTGTACACTTACTAATTGCAAGTAAAGACATGGGTGCATCATTTATAACATGATCGCCGAGAGTAGATATAAAGATCTCAAGTATACCAACCAACCATATCGTTTCCTAAAGCCCAGCTGTTTGGAGGGTTAGAAGCCACATCGTTGCATCTATAATAACCGGAACCTAACCGGAACCCTAAATGTCACATTTACCAGGTTTGGACTTGGGTACTTCTGGACTACGTGTGGTTTTAGGGCGGCGGAGGCGGTGGCGACCTGGTTTTTTGGTCTCACGTGGAGCTAAAGAAAGGAAAATTTCTAGTTAGCAGAGAAAGGGTAATGCTAGAAATTGAGAGTAAAGGTTACATGTAGTTTAGTCACATATTTTAACCTCTTGATTCAATCTGGACACATTCTGTTTTGCCACTTTTTTTTTTTTTTATCTTGTTGGAATGCTTTGATTTCTCCAGAGGTGTCCGAGGAGGAGTGCCCCCATTCCTTTTTACCAAAACCCTTGTTCTAATTTGGCTTTCTGTTCTGGTGTAAAGTATAGACCAAAAGCAATTTGGTGAAGATTTGACTCACATTTCCAAGCCCCAACCTATTACTCAAGGAAGCCACAGCGGGAATTCAAACAGGAACAGAGGCAGGCTCCTAGGAGGGATGCTGCTTACTGGCTTGCCCCCTGCAGTTTGCTCTGTTTGCCTTTTTTCCCCTTAATTAATTAATTAATTTATTTTTTTGGCCCAGATGCTTTGTCATTTTCTATCATTATCCAGTTACATAAAATGTGGAGTTTTGTTAGTTTGGGTTTGTTTTTTTTTTTTAATGTTGTCTTGTGCTCTCTTTCTCTCTCCCTTTCTCTTTAGAGTTTCCCTATTCTTGCACTTTGAGACAGACATTGGAAAAATCTCAAAATTAGTGTGCAGTGTAGAGGAGATGGTCACATAAAAGTTTTGAAGCTATACTATCAGGAGAAACATGAGGAAGATTGATTTTTCAGAAGCACTAAGAATTAAAATTAAAATTTGGCTTAATATTATAAAGCAGGAGGGTTTTTTGTGTATGTTTGTTTTTGTTTTTCTACTTAGCATTAAAGAAACCCACATGTAAATAATAGGGCAAGAAAATCTTGAATTTCAAAATTATATCAAGGGAAACTTTTTTTTTAAATGAGACATATTTATGGGCTAGAGGTAGTGAAAGATTTTAAAAAATTTAAGAATAATCAAGAATACAAAAGCTAGTGGATACTGATATATTATTACTCTATGAACATGAATCTAAAGGAGTGATCCACTCAGTAATTGCACGACCAACCAACATTATTACTGACATTTTCTTCGGGCCCTGGATCCTGAAACCGCATGCAAAATTATCAAGGGGGAAATCAAGTCAAAGGAAAAATGAATGCAAAATGGACTAAAATGTGGGATATGCTCAATTTTTAACTTTCTAGCTTGAGCAAATTATAAGTGGTGAAATTTTGTCCACATGAGATTTCTACTGAAATCAATTCCTGAGGTTTTAGACAAAATGAACAAAAATGTAGCCAGCTAAAGTCTGGAGAAAGAAGTGGAAAAAGGGCAGAGACCTGGGCCTCTGGAAGCTGGAGATGTAATCCACCAAGCAGGAGGAGCTTTTGTTGTGAGGGAAACTGTGTGTAATGGGCTAGCAGGATGGGTCTGTTCTTTGGTTGGTTTGGGTTTGCTTTGGTTTTTCTTTTTCTCTTTTGAAGAAAAAAGAAGCTATCAGTGTTAGCTTTGTTGTTATTTTTTTCTTTTTTCTTTTTCCTGACTCCTAATGGATTATCTGGTGACACATGAGAATTTTCAGATCTGGAACAATCGTCTCACTTTTCAAGAAAGTCTGCAAATGTTAGCGTTTTTGAAAAGGGAGGAGGGGAAAAAAAAACACCTCCCAAAGGGAAGCACGACTATGCCTTCGGATGCCAGGAGTCTCCACTGGAAATAACAGGTTAGAAGCAGCTAAGGAAAATCTCCTTGAATATGCTAGGTCACATCCAAGGCCGTATGGCTTTCATGGGTGTCTCAGAGACTCTGTTGAGCCAAGCCCAGGCACAGGGTAGATGTTCTTGCAAAAATCAGCTGCAACAAAACCTATCTGAAGAACAATTAAGTATTTTTAAAGTGAAGCAAATCTAAGGCCAAACGTTGAACACAGAAAGTTCTTCCACTTTGATTCAAGGAAGCAGCTTTACCCTTTGTTGACTGTGCAGATGGTCGCGTCTCAGGTTCTGGGGCTGCAATGAAAGCAAGTAGCATTAGAGCAGTGCTGAGGGGGTCACCTAAGGCAGAAACTAAACATTCTTTACCACAAGACACGCTCACTCACTCCTTGATGAAGGCATAGACAATTCCAGCTTAGGATATTGAGGTTTACTCCCCTCACATCCATTGCATAAACCCCAGCAAAAGAGTTAAGAGCTCTCATTAGTCCCGCTGATCTCTGCCCTGGCTCTTACTATAAATGTCTGATGGCTGTCTCGGGGGTGTTCTGAAGTTCTTGACACCTGCCATTTTGTTTCCTACAGAGCAGCCATGTTCAACCCAGGAAGTGAGAAGAAGGCAATGTCCCATTCTCTAATGCCGGCACTCTGTTAGTTTTGAGTGATATCCAGCTTGGCTGGACCTCATGTTCTTTCACAAAAGATAAGAAACTTGAGTGTAACAGGGCCACACGTGTTCATATGGTACTACCCGTGGTTACGAGTACATATTGCTAGTAAACAAAATCCGTTTGGTTAGCCAATCAATACGTGTCCAAGTATGGTCTCGGGTTTCATGAACCACTTAACAAATGAAATAACATCTGATGATAAACAACAAACCCTCTGATGGTCAAATGAGAAGTGAGAAATCTATATTTTGCTGATCATAGTTGGGTGGCATTTATTATTTCTAGGGGGAAAAAAAAGAACAACAGGTCCGTTCCAGTAGTTTTTGTGTTCTTCTACTCAATAAAAGGGCTTTCTTTCAAGAAGATAATTAAAATGTATTTTTCAAGCATGGGGTGGGGTAGGGGATGAGAACTTCTTTTATTTCTTATAAAAAGAAATTATTCACTTTGGGTTTCATTACAAGATAAACTATCTGCCTATTTACACAGCTCAGACAGTAGTTTGTCTGAGTTAACCCTGATAATTCTGAATGAGAGAGTAGCAGGTTTGGGAGATACAAGGAGTGATTGGGAGAAAAAGCAACAACAGATGCTTTTATAGAGCAACTTTCTAGGAACTAAATGACTTGCTTTCAG
Source organism: Mus minutoides (assembly GCA_902729485.2). NCBI lineage: Eukaryota > Metazoa > Chordata > Mammalia > Rodentia > Muridae > Mus > Mus minutoides. The sequence continues at coordinate 371,523 of LR750418.1, forward strand.
AACTCAAAAAGAAAGAAAATATAGTAATTCAGAGCCAAGTGTGCTACCACACTGTAGATTATCACAGAAGGGTGACAGTTCTCATTCTATGGGACAGACAGGGGGGGGGGGGAGGCAGAGGCTCTGGGTTTCAGAACTGTACTGGGTTATGCATAGAAAACCAGTCAAGAACAAATGCAAACCTTCCCCGACTAAGCCAACCCCCAAGCAGAAGCAGCTCACGTGGAAAGTGAAATGGGAAGGCAGGCACTGGAGGGGAGCTGAGAAAGGCAGGGATTCGCTGCACTGAGACTTCTGTGGTGGTTTTACATGTTCTTGGGAACTCCACCAGGGAAACAGAAACCTTCTGTGGAGCTCACAGAACACCTCAAGTCCTTGGCTAAGGAAATGCTTTGCAGAGATCAGGCCCATGCTCCCTGCTGACTTGGGTCACACACTGTCCCTTACTGTGAGGTCTGAGTGTTAACCACCTCAAGTGGGGATCCTGATGGTGAGCTGCAAAGGGTGAGAACCCCAGGCTGTGACAAAGCTTAGAAATCAAAGGAACAAAACCACACCAGCTTCCAAAGTAAAAGTCCTGGCCAAAAACTAAAACATAACAACAACAACAACAAAAATCCAATTAAGTATCTATTTGAACATTTTAAAGAGTAACAGCAGGACCTCTAATTTAATATCTTAAACTCATTTCGAATAATACGACTTATCAAAAATAAATGTCAAACAACATTTATAGGCACTTATCCATTCTTTCCAACTTCATTGTGAAATTAACAGACATGATTCCTGAGGAAGACTATTTAAGTTGCTAAGCAAAACACACAGCACTGTTCCTCATCTGCCTGGTAACTGCTCCTACTCAGAATCCAGCATAGTCACATCCTCATTCCAAACCTAAGAATTATTTTTAAAACTCATATACATTAATTCCTGCCCACTTCAACTGACAAAGCTCTTAATTTAAACCTCTAGGATACTTGGTTTTTATACACTAGGCTTGTTTGGCAACCTTAGCAGGGGTCACTCACATACTTGCCCATGACTCTAATTCAGTGGTTCTCAACCTTCCTGATGCTTGGATCCTTTAATATAGCTCCTTGTGTTGTGGTGACCCCAACCGTAAAATTATTTTGGTTTCTACCTCATAGCTGCAATGTAGCTACTTTTATGAATCATAATGTAAATATCTGATATATAGGATATCTGATATGTGACCCCCGTGAAAGTGGCATTTAATCCCCTGAAAGTGTTTTGACCTAGAGGTTGAGAAGAACACCACTCTATTTCCTTCAGCTTGCCACCTGCACCTGGAGACCCAGCCACAGAAATTAGTTTTCTTAGCAGTTGCTTTTGTTGTCTTACGCCAGCATGAAAATTAATCGTGGTCACTTAAGCAGAAAACCTCTTGCTTTAATTACTGCTGTATAAACACACCGATGGTGGAAATCCAAGTTGAGAATCCTTTACACAGAAGAGTTAGAGCGCATTCTCCCAAGAGAGCTAAAGGTTTACAATTTTTTTTTCTATATTGAAGTCTGATTTTTTTTTTAAATTTTTTCTCTTTATTAGATATTTTCTTCATTTACATTTCACATGTTATCCAGAAATTTTCCCTTACCCTCCCGCATCCCCGCCCTGCTCCCCTACCCACCCCCTCCCACTTAATGGCCCTGGCATTCCCCGGTACTGGGGCATATAGAGTCTGTATGACCAAGGGGCCTCTCAGAAGTGGATGCTCACAGTCAGCTATTAGTTGGAACACAGGACTCCCAAGGAAGGATCTAGAGAAAGTACCCAAGGAGCGGAAGGGGTCTTCAACCCTCTAGGTGGAAGAATAACATGAACTAACTAGTTCCCCCTGCGCTCATGTCTCTAGCTGCATATATGGAAGAAGATGGCCTGGTTGGCCATCATTGGGAGGAAAGGTTTACAATTTATATGACAATGACACTCAGAACCACCAAAGCTCTCCACAGCTAATTTTATAAATCGATACCCAAGACTGTTGTGTAGTTTCCAGATAAACTGTAAAAGGTGGATATTTGATCATTCAATATGTTCCATCATCCTTAAGTAGGTGCTTCTACCCAAGAGCTTTCTAGACTTTAGAAAAACAGCATAAAATCTCCTGAGCAGTTAACAGAATGCAAAAACCATCTTTAACTAAGAAAGCTTGGCACATACAAGAAACGGCTCTTCTGGTCCTGTAGCCCTAACTGAAGCGCTCCAAACAAACAGGGTTCTTAGAAGATGGAACCCATGCCCGCCTTGCCAGCTGAAAGGCTGCTGTTATTCAGGATTCCAGTCAACTATGGTACTGGAAAGTATGCTGTAATACAGACAAGGGACCCTCAGCCCCAGGGCTGGATTTCTGAGTTCTCTGTGTGATGGTCATGAACATAACTATCTGTCACAAAGTTCAGAGCAACACTGTGATAATGCCAAAGGGCCCAGTTGTGCTGAGGTCATCTGGTTGGGTTTTTGCACTTTCCATGGAAAAACTGCACCAGATGCTAACATATAAACTGGGACTTCTTGAGGCAAAGATTTGCATAAATCAATCTGTCAGCATTCTTTTTAGAACGCTACAACTGAGGACCAGAGAAGCTATCATGTATGGTGTCCGTTCTAGATTGAGAGAATATTTGAAGTTTTAGAGAAATTAGTTGTATTTTACTGAGTTAAAAATGAACAAAATAACCAACAGATTCCTATGTTGGCATATAAAACCATAAAAGATAAATCTAATACTAAAACTGGACAAGTGGAATGAATTTCTCAGCTTGGAAGATTATGAAAATATTCCATTAAAAGAATATTTCACGCTCCAGGCACAGAGAATCACTTATGGAAAAGTGTTGCTGCTTTCTGATAACTACTCAAAGACTATGCTTAACTATTTCTCACTTTTACTTCGTATTTACTAGAAAATGGGGGTATGTTTTGATGTTAATAATTGATTGGTAGGCATAATCTTTTGATCTGAAACACAAAGAAATTTCAATGACGCCAAGTTAAAAATCACCTTTTCATAGAACTCCTAGGTTGAGCTTGAAGTTGTTTTGCCATCCTGCAAAGAACAGGAGCAGTACCTACCAAGTACCGGCCGTAGACAACATCTGAATCTAAGCTCAGGTCTTCTAACTCAAAAGGGCCAAAACAGCTATAGAGCCCATGCAGTCTGTGAGATACTTAGCATCTCCCAAAGAAGCAATTAGAACAAACAGACTCTGACAGCTTACAAAAGAGCCAGGGTGCTGCATTCTCCTTAGTGAGAAGGAACAGATACTACACTGAGTAGCATCAGAATGTTTAGAAATTTCAGAGCACTTGTCCTTGGACTTGGAGTTCTTTCTGGTGGCAGGAAGGAAAAATTAACAACGTAGAGATAGTAAAATCTCCTTCAAGAACAGAGTGACCTTTCAAAGCCCTACCATACCTAGTAGTCAGCCACAAAGCATGCACTGAACAAAACTTGAAGGAAAGAATTTCTGAACCATCACAACACACATAGGTCAGAAGAAACATTTACATTACAAAGTAAGAGGAGTAAGTCGGCTTACTGAGCAAGTATCTGGGCATACTATTAGGCAATGAAAACCATCACCCCCCAAGTTGGTGATAAATTTCTTGAACTTCCTCAAGCTGTGATAGATGTTTTTCCTTCTTCTTTCTTCCTCCTGAATCCTACAGATATTTTAAGGCTCACGAATGCAACTCAATCTTTCTTGGAGCTTCTATATGAGCACTGCAGGCTGAAGTTTTATACCTTATGTTTTATTTTCATTATTATTACTCTTGGGGTTATAAGAAACTCAAAGACCAGACTAACATCCTCTCTACATCAGCACCACTTTAGGGCAGTGTTTCTCAACCTTCCTAAAGTTATGATCTTCTTTGTTGCAGTGATCCCCAACCACACAATTATTTTCCTTGCTACTTCATAACTGTAATTTGCTACTGTTTTGAATAATAATATAAAGATCTATGTTTTCTGATGGTTTTAGGCAGTCCTTGTTAAGGGTCACTCAACCTCTAAAGGAGCCATGACCTACAGGTTGGGAACCACTGCCCTAGGGTAAAAAGGAAAGATGCTTTAATATAATGCATATTCAAAATAGTTATTTCATACTGTGAGCTATGGTGGCAGGACCTGTTTCACTGCTTATCTCCAAACCTAGAAACACTTTATTGGAGACCCCTGTTTTCTCTTTTATATTACTGTTAGTTATTTTCAAATTTTGTAAAGAAACTGTCCTACAGAGAAATATAATTTTCTTTTTACTCTAAGGAGATGAGCATGATCTATTTGGGTTTAAGTAATTTGAAAAGTTGAAGAGACATTTATTTACCAGGCTTGACTCTTGGCGGTTTGGGTGTTGACTGTCGTTTGGGTGTGGAAGGGATAGATGTAGTTTGCTGAGGAGCTGCAAGAAGAGTTAATACAGCTTTGGTAAGTGATACTTCCCAAAGGCCAGCCACATTGTGCCTGTAAACATAAATATACAACCCTACTGAATGAAAGGAGGACTAGAGAGTTCTCTTTGTATTCCTAGATGCCCATGCTGTGCATGCTTTCTACTCAATAAGTTTAAGTCTTCCCTGGACCTAAAAGAATCATGTTCTATAAAGGAGCGCTTAACTTTCAACTTGAGGAAAAATACTACTCAGTTAAAGGTGCTGGTAACTGAGCACCCTGTAGGCTTTTTAGATTATAACATATGTCATATGATAGTTATACAACTTATACAATATTTTGGATTTATAGAATGGGGAAGAACATTCAGAGCATCTTTATCTTGCAGTTCACTAGTACCTTCACCAGACACAAATGAACTCCATTATTTAATTTTCTTTGTATGACACGCGCTCCCTCACATCTTTCTTCAGCATACCCAGGAGCGCTCCCTCATATCTTTCTTCAGCATACCCAGGACTGCAGGGACTACTTTGGTTCTTTCTGAACTACCATGGATTGAATGCTACTCCTGTGCTCAACAGAAAGAGATATACTTAAAACAATCATCATTTGCTTCTGTTATACTTTTGTGGTCAACAATGTTAGAAGCAATCAAGAAAACTACTTTCCAAAATCTATAGACATCAGAATTTTACAAATCCCTTGAGCTTTGTCATAAGACTAACTATGGATAACTCAGCTTCTTGAAGGATCCCATGGTAAAGAAAGAAAGGAAATGATTATTCATTAAAACATCAAAAGCAAACGTCACTGGTTCTTTGCTGTCACTTTACCTGTCCTTTCAAAGCATACAACTACACAAATGATATCAATTACCAGCCGTTGTAGGTCGCACTTCAGGACTGGTGAAGATTTCCACATTTCGGGATTCAAATAGCGCTTCGATTGGAGCTGGAAGCATAAATACCCCACCCCACCAAGCAATCTCAGTTAAAATGAGGTATTTTAGGTCTTTCAACATGCTTTCAGATGGCATCATTTGCATGCTAGAAGGATGGGAAAAGATGCATGTTGTCCTCAGCTGATGGATGGCATTGTGATGTAAAGCAGGGGAAAGCCAGAATACTAATTGCTCAGAACAGGCAAACTCGGTCCATGAACATGAGGGGATGCAAGCCATAAGCACAGAGCAAGAGTTGTTGCAGATGAGAAAGATGCCCATGCAGTCCTTAAAGTTGGGAAATCTTTTTTATCTTTTTTTTTTTTTTGGAGTTCATTTAGTATGAAAGTGTCAGATATAAAATGGAGTATAAAGGAATAATGCCTGAATAAAAATATATCATTCATCTATGTTCAGAAATAGAAAGGAGGTAAATGGTTAGATGAAATGGGATCGAATGGTCATTTTGGAAGAAAGGCATCCACATGGGTTATGGAACTTTTAATGGAAAACAAAGCACAATTTTTCTGTTAAAAACATTACCCAGTGTTGCCCTTGGCTGCTCAGCAGTTCTAGAAGTTTTAGGTGGGACAGAGTCCAGAATAGGATCACTTGTTGCTGTTGGAATAAATGTCAACGTTTATAAAGGGAGTACAAGTTCCTGGGGATAAAATACAAACTCCTGAGTAAGAAGTGGTGCCCTATGAAAGGAAAAATATCAGGGATACTTGAGGGATGGCTAGCCAGTGCTTTTAGCCAGTGATTCAATAGGAACTGAAGATGGCCTCACTCTGCAAAACACACATCACTGAAAAATCAGAACCCATGATAAAGCAGCTATGCCATTATTCAACTTATTTTCAGTTGCCCTTTTTGCTACTTTCTTCCCTCATTTCATAACTGCGAATGGGCCTACTATGAGGATTATTTTTATTTTCTACTGTATACAATTATTTATCTTTGCTTCCCACACAAATAATGTCAAGAAAAGACTATTCATAAAAAGCATATCGCATGCCTATCTAGGTTTGACAAATTCCAGTCTGACACTTAGGTCTCCGGGACTGGTTTAGTAGATGCTTGATACATATTTGCTAAAAGCTGCTGGACTGAGCTCAACCCACTGTAGATGGGTCAGTAAGTGAATGTAAGATTTAGACACAACTGACCTGCAAAAACAAGTGATGCCCCCATCCTAGCCTGGGGCTCCTTAGCTCAGCAGTACAACAAATGGTGCCCAAGAAAGCTTAGCTGGAAGAGGCTGCTGTGTGCACAGCAGTGTATCGCAAGTCTCTATGTTCTAGATGTAGATGCACCTCCCCGCGCCCCTGTAGTTAAGAACAGATGTGTCTCTATGCAATGCTAAATGCTCCTGTGCAAAGAGGAGATTCTAAACCATCGCCATTTGAGAATTACTGCCCTACAGAATATTTTCTAGGAATACAAAATATTTTTACTTTATGTGAGTACACTGTCACTGTCTTTAGACATACCAGAAGAGGGCATCTGATCCCATTACAGATGGTTGTGAGCCATCATGTGGGTTACTGGGAATTGAACTCAGGACCTCTGGAGGAACAGTCTCTTAACTTCTGAGCCATGTACTTTCCCCAGGTAGTGGTCTCATCTATCTGTACTCTTCCCTTCTGTGACAGAGTTTGTTTACTGATAAAAATAGTGAGCAATTCTCAATGGGATGGACAGGAACTGTCTCCTGGACACAGATGGGTATAGCTACTACTTGCTATGGAACTCTGGGGAGCACACTTCTTCATCCTACAAAAACTAAAGAGCAACCACTAGGTATAAGAAGACCTAGGATCCAAAGGCATCGCTGAAAGGTTGGGTATACCTGTGTGAAGCTCTATTTCAGTCTCATCAGAAGTTGTTGAGCTTGAGATAACCTCGTAAGTTGCTTAAAAATAGAAAGGTAAAACAAAAGACATGTTAGTTTTGCTATATTATGCATTATTGCCTGACATATTTTAGTGGTGGCTAAAGCATAGTTCTACATAGATACTAAATTCTGGAGCTCTTGGACTCCTTACTACTGACTGAGCTGACAGTCACGACGACTGTCTTAGCTGCAAGAATTTACAGTGCCATGGCCCTGGCCCCAAAATGCTGTGAAAATTTTGTCACTTGTTTATAGTGAAGTGGTGCCAGCTCTAAATTAAAGAGTTTCTACAAGCATAAACACAAATTTAGTAGTCATATGGCAGCTAGGGGGGAGGCTTCTGAAGGAAAGAGAAGGCACATTGAAATAGAAGGTACTATTTGTAGAATCCATTACTTGGTCTTTCTGCTTTGTAAAAGTCTCTGCTACTGCACCTAAAAAGCAAATGGTACTTAAAAATTCACATTGTCTCATGCATTAACCTCTTTACCCTTGTTACCATCCCTGAGATAGAGGCGAGACAGGCATTGCCAATAGTCCATTTTCTAGACAGTAAAGTTGAGGTTTATAGTGGTAAACATAATCACAGTGTTCATATGGAGGGATTATTGACTTGGTGCTTTTTCACCCTAATTTCAGAACTAAGGACAGTGGGACTGAGACTAGGGCACACTTGGCATCACCTCTCTTGGTTTTATTCAGAGACAATGTTCTACATTCCTCCAAAGAGTCACGACCCCTTCTACAAGATGGGAGGATGTGAAGGCAGATTTTTATATTCTGTATAAAAGGAAGAAAATGGGATGCATTCAAATTTAACTATTTTAATATAGGGATAAATTTTGTGTTCACATAAAACAACTTGTAAGTAAACACAGTACTGAAAATCTTTTTTGGATGCACAAATAACTGCCACTGTGGAAATAAGAGGCAGAGAAAGCAGAAACTGAAGGTAGAACTTATTGTGGGCATTCAAATTGGCTCATAGAAGAATTAATTACATGGGGTAGCACGCAGGAGGATGTATTCATTGGACCAAATGACAATTTAATGACATGGAACTCATGCTAATTGAGGCTGTAAGATGGTATTAGACAGTGAGACAGAGTCTCAAAGAAGAGACCAACTCATGTGATCCCATAAGAGGACACAGGAGAAGTGTGTTACTAATGAAGGTAAACCTAGAAATAAAATATCCTGTGTAAAAATGGGCACATGCTACGGGAATCATATTTCGTTCTGACCTAACATTTTAGTGTAAAGCTAGCCTAGTTGTGATTTTTAAAGACAGGAATAACTAATCTTTCAAAGAACAAAAATACTGCCAGTTTCTAATCCTTGCCCTGCTTTAAGGTTCAAGTCAAGCTTCTGGTGACATCAGCTCTGTCCCCCTCTAAATGTTAGGAAATGTCATTGATTTAGACATACTTCTCTCACCTTGTGAAATTGCAAATTAATATCTTGACTTTATATTCACTTCTCTGGAAAATGCCATGGCTGCATTTATGGTAAGTCTCAAATCTCCTTTCTATCGCATATGCTAGATCAATTTTTCTGCAGTCTGTATTTTTATTCTAATGGGTATTTATTAATTAACCTTACTTCTTTTTTTTTTTTTTTTTTTTTTTTAAAGATTTATTTTTTTTTTTTTTATTTATTATATGCAAGTACACTGTAGCTGTCTTCAGACACTCCAGAAGAGTGCATCAGATTTTGTTACGGATGGTTGTGAGCCACCATGTGGTTGCTGGGATGTGAACTCGGGACCTTTGGAAGAGCAGTCTGCACTCTTAACCACTGAGCCATCTCGCCAGCTCCATTAACCTTACTTCTTATATTCACACTTTGAGGTTCCAAGCCAGGCTGACAACTTCTATAAGTCATTACTAGAGGCATCATTGAGAATAGAACACTTTGCTATCCTCTAGTAATTATGTTTCATATCTGTACATTTCCATTTGGTAGGAGTCTCTTACTTTCAAGTCTTTTTCTTGAACATACTTGGGATCCAAATAACATACTTGTAAGCTCAGTTACTTTCTATATTTCTATTTCTATACTTTTTGAGAGTTGAGTATTAAAGAAAAAGAAGAAAAAGGAAAAAAAACCCTACATACTAGAAGTCTTATGCTGCTTGGACAGTTTTGAAGAGCAACCACCTCAACTTGCTGTATTGAATCAAAATCCTTTGACTCTGAAGTTACAGATGTCAGAGAAGAGGGCAGAATTGAAATGGAATTCTCTGAAAAATGTTCTTAATATCACCATGAGTTCTAGATTTCCTTACAAAAACTTTGGTATCTAAAAGTTCTTTACAAAACTTTGCATTTAAGCCTGCCTGAGTAGAATTCACTAAGTTATATGTCCTGTTTCTAACAAACTATTCTAGGTATGAAATTGATGAAAAGCCCCAACAGTTCACAGTAAGTGCTACTGTTTTTCAGACAGTCTGTATGCCACCATGCCTTGCTGTTTATCATCACCTTTCCTGGGTAAAAGGCTGATGCTATTTGAAACTAGGCAATGGCTTTGATATTTAATTCACAAAGCTTCTATGAGACAAGAGTTGAAAGAGAAATCAAATTTGGGATCTAAAATGGGTAACACAATTCAAAACTATAACAAGCAAAATAATGAGTCACAATTATACAAAATTCTACTTTCAGCTTTTCCAGAAGTATTTATACTTGTAAGACCATTTGATAATTATGTTTTATTTGCTATATATTTTTACTTTAAAAAACTAAATATATGCAAATACCAACATAAAAATGCCCTGATGGGGCCCCCCAATGAAGGAGCTAGAGAAATTACCCAAGGAGCTGAAGGGGTCTACAACCCTTTAGGTGGAACAACAATATGAACTAACCATAATCCCCAGATCTCATGTCTCTCTAGCTGCATATGTAGCAGAAGATGGCCTAGTCTGCCATCATTGGGAAGAGAGGCCCCTTGGTCTTACAAATTTTATATGCCCCAGTACAGGAAAATACCAGGGCCAAGCAGTGGGAGTGGGTGGATAGGGGAGCAGGGTGGGGAAAGGGTATAGGGAACTTTCGAGATAGCATTTGAAATGTAAATAAAGAAAATATCTAATAAAAAATTATATATAACTTTAAAAAAAATACCCTGAGTAGTACACACAAAGCATTCCCAATAAGCAACAATGCCTTTTATTTTGCTTGAATTTCTTTAATATCAGTAACCATATAAAAGATTTTCCTTTTTAAACATAGTTTCATTGATAAAAGACCTTATTAGGGAGAGATTCTGTCATAGCTATTTGGTTTTACAAGGTTTATGTACTCTAGATCCTGGTACATGGTAGACCAACAGAAGAATTAATGTGCAAAATTCCCATTTTAGCACACAAAATTAGTTTGGAAGATGTGTTAAGGTCTTCAAAAGAGTAATGACCTTCTGACTTAGATGTGGGGATGGAAGACACACACTCCTTTTAATCATTTTATAATATACAAATTTGTGCACCTAAATATCTACTACCACACTTGACATTGTTATGCATTACCATGAAAACAGAATTCTTACAGCCAAATGAAGAAGTAATGAAGGAATGTAGCAAAGCACCCAGCTAAGAAAGCAACCCAGATTCTCTGGACTGTTTGACTACACAAATAATACTTTGGTTAGTGGAAAATTATAGCACCTCTCTGCTTGAATTTGAAGTCTGTGAAATGAAATGAAAGATTGAGCCCATAAATCTCTAAGAGGCCACAGTGAGCCTGTGTTCTATCTGCTATGCTTCACTCCTCCTCCTCACCCTTGAGCATCAACACTACAACTTGTTCCTACTTTCCATCCTCTCTAGGTTTTAATCTGGATGGATGAGCCAGCTCTGGACTAATCAGTACCTCACAGCAGGCAAATACAGAGGTCCAAATACAGAGTTTATCTCCTTTCAATGACTCTAAGGAAATCACCCAGGATATGAATGTTCCAACTAATAAACTCCTCCTCATGCCAGCTGAGCTATTTAGTTCACAGAGCCTAGCTATGTGACACACGTTTGCACAAATTTCTACAAACTATGCACAAATTCAACACTGAAAATGGCGAAGGCTGACCTCTTCAAGCTCCAATACAGAATGTAATAAAAGGATTGATTCTCCTCCATCCTGACCTGTCAGGAGGAGTCTCTAAAAGATGACTTGTGGCTTACAAAGAAATGGTTTTACTAGAGGAAGACATTTTGTGATAACTCTCATTATATTGGAGAGTGTGATTCAGCTGTGGGAACACTTTGAGGAAGAACAGACAGAAGGGTTTTCTAATGATGAAATCAAACACATTGAATCATTGTGGAGTTGTGGCCATTTTCCTCCTTTGATTCTGAAACTTTGTGGTACTAAATGAAAGCCCTTTTACAGAATGTTAAAATAAATTAAGGAGGCTTAACACTGGCACCATCAAGCCAGAAACAGGAAAGTAATGTCTATCACCTGTATCTCCTGTACCGTGTAAGGATGATGGACATCACACACACACATATGCTGTCTGTGTGATTTAGGAGCTTTTCCAGCTCTTTTGCCCATAGAAAACACAGAAACTTGACCAGGACATTGTTTTATTAAATGTGCACAAGTCCTCTGAGAACACTCACAGAGTAATTCAGGTTACCGCACTCAGGGGACAGGAGAAGAACATGTAATTCTCTTTTGTGAAACTCTGCTCCCAAAATTCCAAAGCGTGCTTGCTACATGGTGCTGTTTCATTTTTCATTGGGAGTCATTCAGTGGAGTGATTGTGAAAAGCCTAACTATTGCCTGTCTGCCCATCCCGGGGCAAAGTCCCTCGTGCATCAGCCTACTATAAAAGGAACTAGCCACGCTGAAGGCCTTCATAAAGGCCAGTGACATGGGGTCCATAATCTTTTGAGGAATATTAATGCAGAAATTATGTAATTTGAAGTGGGGAAAGGTCACAACAGTGTGTGGATCACAGAGTCACGAGTGCACTGTCCATCAGATGGTAGAAGGTCTAGAGTTTTCTAGAACGCTTTCTACTATAACACTAGAATTATAGCAGACTGGCCACTGTCTAATAGAACATATAAGTCTAACTCTACTGAATGACTAGAAAGACAGAATTAACCCTGAGTAACTGTCACAAGTCCTTAAGTATTTCAAAGATTTGGCGAGTTTCCTTTAAACACAGAATTTATGGGTAATTTTACATCCTGGTATGCTATTATAGAGCACATTTTTATGATTTCCTTTATATACTTTATGGAAAATTAGATTTGCCAAGGAAATCAAGCTCAATCAACCCTAGTTAGCATACTTTACAGAAGGCTATACAAAATGCAAGTCCACATAATAAAATCACAACATACAGAGCCAGTGAAAGATTAGGGCAAACAGACTGAGAACAGGGGAGAATATATTAAGTGACCGTGTCTCTCATATTTCTTGCAATGCTCCAAACCTCAAATATCCTGTTCTTTCATTGCCAGAAACTATCAAAATAACTCAAGAGGTTCCATTACCAAGCAAGCTAGAATTCTCAGTTGTCCTTTATATCTCAAAACGTGGCACAGAAGTCTTTATGAGAACACTCACTCTGCAGCTTTGATACCGAATGTAAAGGTGGCAAAATTTCCACTAAGTTCCAAAACAAAATACATTTTACAAAAGGAGACAATGTTTCACATTTAGTGACTAATCAAACAGCATTAGCCATATAGGAGTTGGCCCATGGCTTTCCCCTGCTGAATGTCAGCAGTCTCCAAGGATATTAATGTTAGATGAGGCTGTTCTGCCATGAAAATAGATCAAGACAAAAATCAAAATTATTCTGTATTCACATATTACACAGGCAAAATTACAACTGGCTTTCCCCTCCCCACTCTTTCGCTAATGCCAACAGTTTGTGCTATGCTCCGGGAACAGCTTTGTCGCCATATGGATCGTCTTGCCTTCTAGTCACAAGATATGAAGACTCTCACTCAGAGAGCCTTTCACTTTCTGAATGTATCCAACCAGGAGAGGCAAAGAGTCATTTCCCTTTTGCTGATCATTTCACAGGAGACAGATAAACAAACCTTTCCTAACATCTTCTAAGAGATCCTCAGTTCCTCAGAGTCTGGGTTCTTCATGTTTGTAATAATTAAACATGGGAAGCTGCTTGAGTAATTTGAAACTAATGCTATATATTAAAACTGCAGAGGAAGCAACTTAGTATATGCACAAATATACCCCAAATTAAAAAGTGAGAAAGCTCATGTGAATGAAAGTACAAATATTTCAACGACTGAAGAGTATAAATGTGTCAACTCCTGAATATATAAATTCTTGTGGTCACAAATAACCTAATTTTAAATTTTAATTTGAAAACTTAACATAAATTGGGGTTGTTCCATGGAATATTTAAACTACTGCTTGGAGAGATGCATGCTTGCATGTTAGCAGAAACAAGAGAAACGTATCACTATTTGCCATAAAGTAGATTGATGACTAATAATGGAACCTATGTAAGTAAAACCAGAAGATGTTATTTTTTTTTCTTTTTTTAAAGAATGTAGTTACCAGTTTGAGGCTGTACGACTCTGGAATCTTCAGGTGTTTTAGCTCCAGGTACCACCCATGGCTCCTCACTTGAAGCTATATTAGAGAGAATCAGAAGGTGCTGAATGTATTATGACAGACAGACTGCTGGGATAGGTACATGGGTGGGAGAAGTGCACTTCCAAGCTCATATGGATCTGATCTGCAGTCACTATGTGCACAAAAGCCAATGTGCACCCATCCAGACAGCAGACAACCAGCTAGACTATGCAGAAGTAACAGGCACGACTTTTGATGATGCTGTATGAAACCTAACCAAATAATATCTTTATTTTGCTTGTCAACCAACCAACTACTGATTTCCCTGAGTTTACTGAGAGCACTCGTGCATTTAGCCTCATAGAGAAAGGACTCAGTGCTCTACAGAGCTGATCCGCACCCGCCTGATGTGATGCTTGTGTTCAAGTCCAGGCCCCCATACATGGCAGGCCAGCATTCTGTCACTGAGCTCATCAGGCACATTCAAAGCATCAAAAATAAAGTCCTTCTATTTACCCCAGGAACCCCCAGGTTTCTCCAATGGGAAGGTTGTTTTTGCCTCAGGAAACTCTGGGATCCTTTTTGGAGCTAGAATAAAACACATGAGGTAGTTAGGGCAGGTGCATAAAAACAAAAAAGGCTTCTAAATGTTTTAAAGTTACAAAAACAACAAATACAAGATTAAAAATATCACCCATAGGTCAAGCAAATACTCAGAAGTATTTTTTTACTTCTGTTTCAATGAAAGATAACTTTTGTTTGTTTGTTTGTTTGTTTTTGAGACATCATGTAGCCTAGGCTGTCTGGAATCCATGATACCCCTTGTCTATATTTTTTATGTTTGGTTATTTCAGGATGGACCACCATGCACACTGTATAATTCGTTTTATGAAAATTTATAATCAAGCCACTAAATGAAGCATTCAGGCTTTTCCATCTACATTTACTAGTCTTCTGTAAGTTCTGAAAATGCATGTGTTCTTAGGTATAATCCAAACATCTTTAATCCAAACATCTGCATGAGAGCTTTACAAATCATAAGGCACCTATAGGACTCTATGTATATTCTTTTCCATTTTGATACGTTGTTCATAAAGAATTCTAAGAATCCTAAGGAATCTATAGAAACATCTAATATGTCTTATCTGACAAGATAAGAAATGAATACAGACCCCTGGGAGGAAAAGATAAGATACCAATTTGTTCAGTCTCATATGATTCTGAGTGAAACGAAATAATAAAATAACAATGTCACCACCACCAAGAAAAACTACTGGTGGCTTTGTCATAGGAAAAGCCTCTTTAGGGCCCTAAATTATAAATGTTTAAAAATCACATTTAAGGTGTAGGTGTTGAGAGCTCATTGTTCTATATTATCTGTCCCTTTTCTTGTGAGGAGATTTATTTCAATAAAGTTGACCCCCAGTATTTCGACTAGCCACGCATAATACTCCCAAAGGGGCATTCATTGCTGCTACATCGCTTGATGACTTTTACCTAAAGTGCTCAAGGGCAACTCAAACTCAGGTATTAGAACAGAGCGGGCTGTTTCTGACGTCTTCTCACTGAGGACTACAATAAAGAAGGACACGGTTAGCAATGTGACGCTTCATAACAGACTAATGTGCAGTGAGCAATCCATGACTGTCATAGAAAGAGCTGGCTTTCCTTGGAAAAGTCACATAGCTGTTAAATGGGAGGTGTCTTTTAGGTCAGCATCGTACGTGCACAGCCAAACACATGCTGTTCCTTTTCTTCAAGGGAAGAGAACAAATACAAAAAGCAAGATAGATTCTTTTGGTTAAAACAGCAGATAGAAACAGCAGTTACCATGAGCAACTGAAATTCTCATTAAACAGCATGTCTCTCGGTGATTCTTCACAAATTTAGTTGGCCCAAGATTTCCTATAGCTGGTCTGGGCAGAAATCCCAGAGAGAGTCTCAAGATTTCCATCAGCTCTCGAGGCTGAAACACTACCCCTGCCCGCTCAACCCACAAGACGGGGGGTCAAAAGGGCCATGCAGTTAGAGCGCAGCATCCACACCTGCCTGTCTGTCCTGTTGGTCACCGAGATCAAGGCACGGTGCAACTCTCCAGTAGAGCTTGTCCAAGAAATAGGAATGTTAATTCCCAGAAGAAAAAAAAAGGAGGGAGAAGGGGCGTGGCAGGATAAAGCAGTGTTAAACCTGTGAGCTGAGCGCTGGGGTTCCTCATCTTTGCTGTTCTATTGTTGGGGGAGGGGGACTGGATGGACAGTTTTGAGTATTACCCAGTGCTGTCTCTGCGGTGTCTAAAGCACTAGACAGGGTGGGCTTAGTGCTTCTTGAAACTGTTTCCGGAGTC
This sequence comes from Mus minutoides, assembly GCA_902729485.2. Taxonomy (NCBI): domain Eukaryota; kingdom Metazoa; phylum Chordata; class Mammalia; order Rodentia; family Muridae; genus Mus; species Mus minutoides. The sequence continues at coordinate 387,687 of LR750418.1, forward strand.
ACTGAAAAGTAAAACATAAAACAACGTTAGGAGCTAAGAGATGGTAAACTAAGGTAAACCCAGGCACGGCACACCTGTGGACAGCCTACATATCTATTCAGCTTCCTAGAGCGCCCGCTAGCTAGCTACCTACTTGCCCCAGTTGCCTCTGGCTTCCTCTCCAGCATGATCCACCCTTTCCAAGTTGGGTTCACCTGACTCCTTCCCCATGAAGCCAT